>PITA01005336.1:0-111982 GCA_004023965.1 Spilogale gracilis
TTAAAAAATTAAAAATAGAGCTACCCTATGACCCTGCAATTGCACTACTGGGCATTTACCCCAAAGATACGGATGTAGTGAAAAGAAGGGCCATATGTACCCCAATGTTCATCGCAGCAATGGCCACAATCGCCAAACTGTGGAAAGAGCCAAGGTGCCCATCAACAGATGAATGGATAAAGAAGATGTGGTACATATACACAATGGAATACTATGCCTCCATCAGAAAGGATGATTATCCAACTTTTGTAGCAACATGGACTGGACTGGAAGAGATTATGCTGAATGAAATAAGCCAAGAAGAGAAAGTCAAGTATCGCATGGTTTCACTTACTTGCGGTGCATGAAGGGTAACCTGGAGGACAGTGGGAGAAGGAAAGTAAATGGGAACTAGGGTAATCCAGGGAGGGAAACAAAACAACAGAGACTTTGGACACAGAAACAAACCGAGGGACTTGGAGGGAGGGGGATGGAGGGATGGAAGAGCCTGGTGGTGGGTACTGGGGACACCTAAAGCGTGGAGCGCTGGGTGTGGGGAATGGGGAATGAATCTTGGAACACTGGAAAAACAAATTAAGTAACAATAAAAAAAGAAGAAGAAGAAGCTCTTTCTCCAGCAGCAGCGGCCACAGGAAGCCCAGGGTGGAGCTTGGGAAGGCAGGTTCAGTGTCCTCTGCACGCACATCACCAGAGTTACTTCTTCAGCTCATTACTCTGGAACTCTTTCTACTGGGGCAGACCCTCCCTTGGGATGCAGAGACTGTTATGGCTCAGCCAACAACAGTAAATGGGACCTTAGCCAAACAAGAGATGTGAAAATGTGGAAAAAGTACTTTGGAAAATGTTTGCATTGGAAGGATGGGCAAGGGCACTCGTGAATTGTTTTCTTCTTTCCAAGCAGCTCTGACTGTACCTGGTTCCAGCAGAAGTGATGCACAGGGCACAGGTCTCTGGGGACATGGCAGGAAAAGCAGAACAGAGGAAGGGTGGGCTACTCGAAGGCTTGGGGGAACAAGTTGTTTGTTGACTTTTGCTCCACAGCTCTGTTGCCAATTCAAAGCAACAATCTCCCTCGACCCCTGGAACGTCCGAGGACACAGATATGTCCCTGATTCTCTTAGTGTCTTTGTGACTCTTAGCTAGTATAGGGCAAGAGTCTTCCCTCTGGGCTGGGTAATTCTGGGTGATATATTTAAAATCAAAGACCCAGTGAAACTGGGTGTCTGGCAAATAATTAATAGAGCACTAACTCTGCCTCTGGAATTCTTGTCTCCGGACCAAGAAAATGTTGCACAGGTCTTAAAGGCCCAGCAAGGGGTCTTAACATCTCCCAGCTGCTATAACAAATTAGCCCAGAAACTTCTTTCTCACACTTCTGGAGACTGCAAGTCTGAGATCAGGAAGTCAGCATGGTTGGGTTGCTGGGTCTTCTGAATTGCAGGCTTCTTGTTGTTGGTGGGGCTTCTTGTGTAAGATCACAAATCCCATTTATGAGGACTCCACCTTCCTGACCTAATCCCCTTCCAAGGGCTCCACCTCCTAAGACCATCCCATTGGGTATATGGATTCCAACATGTGAATTCTGGATGGGCACAAACATTTGGGCCACAGCAAAGAGGGTGAGGCATGAACAGATCATTCTGAGCCATGGACAGTTAGCTGGCTATCTTCCAGAGTGCCAGTCCACAACGTGCAGGTCCATGAGGAAGATAAAATCATGGAAGGGACATGGTGCCCGCCTACAGCAGGCTCCACCATATATGCTCCTTCCTTAATAATGGAATTCTCCAGTTTGAGCTCAGCACACAACTATCTGGACCAATTTTGGCCAGTGGGATGTGAGTGGCAGCATCATGAGTGACTTCCATTCTGGAAAATAGCATTAAAATGAGCTAGTGAGCCCTTCCTTCCCTCTTCTTCTGGAGTGTGGACGCCTTCTGGCTGGAAGGTAGACATAATAACTGCAATGGGAGCTGTCCTCTTGGACCAGGTGGCAATCTAGGGAGTGAAGCCACACACAGCCAGGCATGGGAAAGATAGAGCCTAAACCTCAACATGCAGCAGCCTCCCTAGCAGACCTTCCTACCTCCCACATTGAGTAAACTATTGTCTTTTTAAAGTTACTACTGTTTTAGAGTATCTTTCCCCCACAGCCAAAGATAATCCTAACCCATACACCACTCCCAGAGTGTTTACAGTCAATTATGTCTCTCATGCCAAAAGTTAGTGGTTATAAGTAATTTCGTTAAGTTAGAACACTGTAGCTAAACTAAGGCAGTTCAGTGGTAGGACGGCGCTGGTCTTGTAGGGAAGAGGCTTCCTACACATAGACACATTACCAAGAGTATGGTGATGACTGCACACGTCTAATACTTACAGACTTAGCTTAGGTATCCAGAGGGTAGTCAGAGTATCTTTTCACTTCCTGCCCCTCTCCAACCCCCCTGGAAATGGCAACCTAACATAATCCCAAGCAGATTCAAAAAGAGGATGAGTGCATAGATGAGTATCAGTGAGCTCATGACTTGCATAGATTTGTAGAATGTAGAAATCATGTATGATCATAGTGATTAAAAACCATGGCTGAGGAGATTGTATCCCACTAAGTATGCAAGAGACAGCCTGGGTAGAGGTGTTAACCTCCCTGAGCACCCGGAAAAGCTGTGAACTCAGAGTCTGAAGTTTGAGAACAGAAGTCAGCCAAGGGTTTTACTGCCATGGAGAGGAGGGTTGATGCAAGGATCCATCAAACAGCAAAGAGAGTCCTCTGCTAGCCTCTAACCCCAGGCTCCACTCTGAGGCTAACAGTGCTGTGTTCACACTTGGAAATGACCTTGGGAGGAGGATTAGTACCCACCTGAGTAAAGCCTTCATTAGTTGGGTCTTTCTGTGGTATAAGGGGCCCCGACACCCTCTAATGAAGGCTGCCAGTTACTATGAGTCATCCTTGTATGCAGAACTCAAGCCAGCCTTCTTGAGAAGGGGTGAGGCCTGCTGAGTAAACAGACCCGGGAGCCACAGACGGAAGGCTTGCCAGCTGTCTATATGCACCGGTCTTGTCTTTCATTTGTACATGTAAACAGGCAACCAAGGAAAACAGTCACCACAAGAGAGAAGGACCCCTATGAACAAAAGTAACAGCTGTTCCGGGAAGATATAGATAACAAAGGCAATGAGTAAATCCAAAAGTCAGGATTAACACCTCAGAGATGTGTGAGGAGGTATTATGTTCCCAAAACAAGAACAGGAAGCTAAAGAGGGGAAAAATCAAGGAATAAGAAAAAGTTCATAGACGTTAAACATATGACTATTAAAAAAACTCACAGGAGGTGGATTGGAAAATGTAGTCAAAGAAACTTCCCAATCATAGGGTAAAAAGACAAAGGATATTTAAGAAAAGTTAAGAGATGTGCAGCATAAGTCCAAGGAGTCCAAAATCTGTTAGCACGAGTTAAGAAGCAACGAAGGGGACAAAAAGTGGAAGGTAAGTGTACTGGTTACTATGGCTGCTGTGACAAATTTAGTGGCTTAGAACAACACAAATATATTACTTTATGGTTACAGAGGCTAGAAGTCCTAAAATCAAGGTGTCAGCAGGGCTGCATTCCTTCTGGAGACTCTAGGAGTGAATTCATATCCCTACCTTTTCCAGCTTCTGGAAATTGCCTGCATTCATTGGCTCATGGCCTCTTCCTCCAACTTCAAAACCAGCTAGGTAGCATCTTCAAGACTCCCTGACAGCAACTCCTGTTTCCATCACTGCATTGTGCTCTCTCCTTCTCCTTCTGCTATCATATTGCCTTCTCCTATTCTGACCCAGTAGCTGCCTCGTATGAGAACCCTTGTGATGACATTAGGCTCATCCAGCTAATCCTGGAAAATCTCCCTGTCTCAAGATCCTTAAAAAGTCTCTTTTCCATGTAAGATAACATAGTCACAGGCTCCATGGATTAGGGTATGGACATTTTTGGTGAGGCCATTACTCTGTTGACCATGATGGGAAATAAAGAAATAATAGGAGAAAACTTCCCAGACTTAAAAAGAGAGGAAAAGTTTTAAAATTAAAAACTCTTCTGAGTTACTTAATAGAATGATTGAGAAAAAAATCAACACCTGGGAATCCTATCATGCACATGTAGCAAAATAAGGAGAAAATCCTAAAGATTGCCTTGGAGCAGGAGAGGGTACATATATCACTGGCAGAAGATCAGCAGTGTGGTGTGCTAATAAGAAATAGAAGACATCCTTCAGTGCTTAAGGGGAAGTTATCTTGATATTACAATGAAGACGTATATGTATATATTTCATACAAGAAAAGTCTCTGAAAGTTGACCTCCCATGGCCTTATTCTGAGACAGTATACCTTGAGGTGTACTCTGGCCACAAGAAAGTGAAATCAAGAAAAAGAAAAATTAGAAATTCCCCGAACTGTAGAGCTAAATCAGTACTACAGTGAGAAGAAATTCTATACCAGCTATCCAAAGATGACTCAGTAGTAGGAAATCTACTATTAAAACTGATCACATTAATAAGCTGAAGGAGAGAAATAATTGTATGCTTATCTCCACAGAAGCCAAGAAAGCCTTTGAAAAAAATTCAGCACATATTTGTACTTACAGTCTTGAAAAAAAAAATGAATGGGTTCCTCCCTACCAGGATGAAATACATACACTTCAGTCCTAAAGCTGGTGACTTAGTTAATAGGAAAACACTAGAAACATTCCTATTAAGGTCAGGAACAAGGCAGGAATACTTCCACTATTATTTAACATAGTTGCTTATGCAATCAGATAAAACAATTGGAGGGATAAAAATTGGAAAAGGAGTAGAACTATCTCTATTTGCAGATGACAAGACAGCATACTTAGAGAGAAAAGCCTGGAGAACTGTTGGTAAGACCACCTCAAAGAATTAAAGAATTATATAAGACAAACTGCTTGTAAAATTATCACACTATTAATAGACTCTTATGTTACATATAACATATCATCGTATAAATAAAGTTAAAAGTTGAAATGAATCCTATCAGATACTCACAAGGAAGACTGGGGAGACCCTGCGAAGGCTTCCTAGTGATGCAGGCCACTTCTCCCATATCCTCCTCACCCTTCCCCTCCCCTCAACTCCTCCCCAGTGGGAAAAAAGTCTTAAACTACAAGAATGGAGAAGGGCAGCAAACAGCATCACCCTTATGGTATTGAAGAAAACTGATTACAGCTGGGGAAAGGAATAGAAACAAACCTCTGCCCCTTGGGAAAGGGCAGGAAACATGTGGGCCCAGAACTATAGCTGGAGGGGGGACATCCCCAAGACTCAGGGACACAGCACCTGCCTAGGACTGAGGTTTAAAAAGAACATTGGATAATGTCCTGATGCATCCTACCTCCCCCTCCCAGCTAAGAATACCAACTGACTCTGCGGAAGCTGCCTCAAGAGGCAGAGGTTTCTGTAGTGCAGTACTAAAAACCCAGTCCTGAGGGTAGAGCACACAATGAAGTGAAACCTCAGCAAAAGAGCCCTCACCCTAAACACCTAAACTTCTATCACTAGAATAATTTAAAGTCTGTTATGCCACAAGGGCAACAATGGCAACAGGAAAGCCCAAACCCAACCTGGCTGCTGACTACTTTAATAGACCCTCCAGCAGAAGGATGTAACAGAAGGAAAGATGTGCTCATTTCCAAGCATAAAACGTATTTATCTCAGCCTCTACTGTCTACTGTCTGTGTTTTAACAACAACAACAAAAATTATGAACCATATGATAAAGCAAGAAAAAAAAATACAACCTCAAGAGACAAAGCTATCAGCAGACCAAACAGATATAAGGCAGATGTTTGAACTATCTCATGGGGAAATTAAAATAACAATGATTAATATGTTAAAGGCTCTTAAGGAAAAATTAGCTATACTGAAGATCAGATGGATAATTTTTGCAGAGAAATGAAAGCTAGACGAAAGAATTGGTGGAAATATAAGAAATGAAAAGCAGAGTTACAAAGATGAAGAATACCTTCAACTGGCTCATCAGTAGAGGAGCTACAGAGAAGGTAAGAGTCAAAGTGAAGTTGAAAGTAAGTCAGTGAAAACATAAAGAGAAAACAAAAGGAACAAAACCAAGCCAAATAGTGCATCAAGAGCTGTGGGAGGGGCCCCTGAGTGGCTCAGTGGGTTAAAGCCTCTGCTTTCGGCTCAGGTCATGATCTCAGGGTCCTGGAATCCAGGCCCACATCAGGCTCTCTGCTCGGCAGGGAGTCTGCTTCCTCCTCTCTCTCTGCCTGCCTCTCTGCCTATTTGTGATCTCTCTCTCTCTGTCAAATAAATAAATAAAATCTTAAAAAAAAAAAAAGAGCTGTGGGACAATAGCAGATGGAATCCTAAAAGAAAGAGAAGAGAATAGGAGAGAAGAACTGTTTGAAAAATATTGGCTGATATTTTTCCAAAGTTAATGAGAGACACCAAACCACAGATCCAGGAAGCTTAGAGAATGCCAAATAGGATCAATGAAAGAAAGAAAGGGAAAAGGCAAGGGAGATGAGAGAGAGGTGGAGGGAGGGAAAGGAAGGAAGAAAGAAAGAAAAGAGGAAAGGGAGGAAAAAGGAAAGAAAAGAGAAGAAAGGAAAAAAGGAAAGAAAAGCCACTCTTATGCATAGCATATTTAAATTGCTGAAAACAAAGTAAAAGAAAGAGAAAAACCTTCCAATAAAGAAAACTTTATGCTCAGATGTGCTTGTTGAGGAATTCCACTAAATATTTAAGGAAGAAATAACAATACCAATTCTATACAATCTCTTCCAAGAAAAGCAGAAGAGGAGGCAACATTTCCCAACTCATTTTTTGAGCCCAGTATTACACTGATACCACACTGATACAGAGGCTGTGGAAGGAGTGGAAACTGTAGGCTGATATCCCTAATGATTATAGAGACCACAATCATCAATTAAATGTAAACAAGTTGAATCCAGCAATGTATAAGGACAACAGTACATCACAACCGAGAGGAGTTTATCCCCAGAATGCAGAGCTAGATCAACATTTGAGGTTTGATCAATATAATTCACCTTATTGGGGCGCCTGTGTGGCTCAGTCAGTTGAGCATCTGCCTTTGGCTCAGGTCATGATCTCAGGGTCTTGGGATGAAGCCCATGGCAGACTCCCCGCTCAGTAGGGAGTCTGCTTCTCTCTCTCCCTCTGTGCCTTCACATGGTTTGTGCTCCCTTTCCCTCAAATAAAAAAATCTTTAAAAAATATAATTTGCCTTATTAAGAATTTTTAAAAAGAGAAAACCAAAATAAATCTTAAAAACTAAAAAAGAAAAATAAAGAAGAAAACCATACGATCCACTCAATAAAAGTATAAGAAGTACTGCCCAGTATTCAGCATTTTTTTAAATTTAATTTTATTTTTTTTGTTTATGATTAAAAACAAATTCTCAGTAAACAAGGAATAAGTGGGAACTTTCTTAACATGAAAAGAGCATATACAAAAACAAACAAGCAAACAGATCAAATCACCTAGAGCTAGCAAATATTAATTGTGAAAAACTGAATGCTTCTAACCTAGGATCAAAAACAAAGCAATGATGTGTTCCCTTACTATTCTTATTCAACATTGCACTGGAAATCCCAGCCATTATAATATGACAACAACAACAACAACAATAACAACAACAACAACAACAATAAAAAAGAAAGAAAAGAAAAGAAAGAAAAGATATATAGTTTGGAAAGGAAGAATTTGCCTTTATTTGCAGATGGCACCACTGAATATGTAGAAAAAAACCAAAGAATCTACAAACTGCTCCCCTAAGAACAAATAAAAACAAAACCAAAAACCTTCTAGAATTAATACAGGCATTTAGCTAGGGTATAAGATAAAATGTCAATATACAAAAATCAATTGTATCTCTGTATTATGCTCAAATATATTTCAATTGTATTGTATACTAACAGTATAAAATTGGAACTAAATTTTTTTCATGTTACCATTTCAAAAAGCACACACACACAAAAAGAAGTACTTAGGTGTAAGTGTGCCTAAATACATGCAGGATTTGAATACGGAAAACTACAGAATATTGATGAAATAAATCAATGAAGACCTAAGTGGACAATTACATTGTGTTTATGGATTAGAAGATACAATAATATTAAGCTTGCGATTCTCAACAAATTTATATGTTTCATGAGAGTCCAGTGAAATTCTCAACAGGCTTTATTACTGATATTGGGAAACGGATTCTAAAAGTAAATGTAAATGAACTAGATTAGGCAACATGCTTTATAAAATAAGAGCAGGAGTGAAGAAACTATATTATATGAATCTAAGACTTATATTCATGATATAGTAATTAAAACAGTATAGTACTGGAATAAAGTTTTTAAAAAGTAGATCAGTGTAATAGAATAGAATGTCCAAAAATATATATTATATATATATTATATATATAATAATATAAATGTCCCTATATATTAGGCTCAAATTTAGTAACAGATAAAAAGAATTATATACCAAGAACAACTGAGATTTATCTCAGGGGTGCAAGGTTGGTTTAATGTTTGAAAATTAATGAATATAATGCATCATATTAATTGACTAAAAAACAAAAATCACATGAACATCTCAAGAATCATTTGGCAAAATTCTATACCCTTTCAAGAAAAAAAATATTCGGGGGCCTAGGTGGCTCAGTAGGGTAAAGCCTCTGCCTTCAGCTCAGGTCATGATCTCAGGGTCCTGGGATCGAGGTCCGCGTCTGGCTCTCTGCTCAGCCAGGAACCTGCTTCCTCCTCTCTCTCTCTCTGCCTGACTTTCTGCCTACTTGTGATTTCTCTCTCAAGTAAATAAATAAAATCTTTAAAAAAAAAAAGAAAAAGAAAAAAACCTCATTAAACTAGGGGCAGAAGGGAACTTCCTCAATCCGATAAATGCATCTATGACACACCCACAGCTAGCATCATACTTAATAGTGAAAGACTAGATGCTTTTTCCCTATGATCAGAAACAAAACAAGGAAATCTGCTCTAGGCACTTCTATTCAATATTGTACTGGAGGTTCTAGCCAGGGAAATTGGGTAAGGAAAAGAAATAAAAGGCATCTAATTTGGAAAGGAAGACATAAAATTATCTCTCTTTGCAGATAGCATGCTCTTTTATGTAAAAAGCCCTAAAGAATCCAAAAGTCCTAATCCACAAACACACACACAGACACACAAATCCCATTCAGGACAAATTAATGAATTCAGCAAAGTGGAAGGATACAAAATCAACACACACAAATCAGCTGCATTTCTGTAAACTGACAGTGAACAATCCAAAAAGGAAATGAAGAAAACAATCCCATTTACATTATCTTAAAAAATAACGAGATACTTAGGAATAAACTTATGAAGGAGGTGGAAGACTTATACACCAAAAACAACATAACAGTGTTTAAAGAAATTAAATAAGACACGAATGAAAAAGCATCCTATATTCGTGGACTGGAAGGCTTAATATTATTAAAATATCCATACCACCCAAAGCAGTCTATAGATTGATTATAATTACTATCAAAATCCCAATGCAATTGTTATCAAAATCTTTATTTCAGAAATAGGAAAAAATCCTAACATTCATATAGAATCTCTAAGGACCCTTGAATAAGAAAAACACTACTGAGTAAGAAAAGCAAAGCTGGATGTCTCATACTTCCTGATTTCAAAACATATTACAATGTCACTATAATCAAAACAGTATGGTATTGGCATATGGACAGACATATAGATTGATGGAACAGAATAGAGAACTCCTAAAAAAACCTCCCACATATGGTCAAATGATCTTCAGTAACAGTGCTGAAGTTACACACGATGGGGAAGGGATAATCTCTTCAACAAACTGTGTTGGAAAAACTGGATATCCACATGCACAAGAATGAAACTGGACTCTTACCTTATACCATATACAAAAATAACTAGAAATGGATTAAAGACCAAAATTTAAGACAGAAACTATACAACTCCTAGAAAGAAACCATATGGGGAAATCTTCATGACATTGGACTTGACAATGATTTTTTGGATGTGATGTTAAAAACATGGGGAACTGGGGTGCCTGGGTGTCTCAGTTGGTTAAGCGACTGCCTTCAGCTCGGGTCATGATCCCGGAGTCCCATGTTTGAGCCCCACGTTGGGCTCCCTGCTCAGCAGGAGGCCTGCTTTTCCCTCTCTCACTCCCCCTGCTTGTGTTCCCTCTCTAGCTGTGTTTCTCTCTGTCAAATAAATAAATAAATAAAATCTTTAAAAAAAAAACACAGAGAACAAAAGCAAAAGTAGACAAATGGGACTGCATCAGACTCAGAAACTTCTTTACAGCAAAGGAAAAAGCCAATGGAATAAAAAGGCAACCTATGGAATATCAGAAGATATTTGCAAATCATTTATCTGATCCTCATCAAGCTTAACACCCAAAATATATAAATAACTTCTACCACTCAACAACAACAAGAAAAGTAACCTGGCTAAAAATGGGCAAAGGGTTTTTTTTAAGTTTCATTTACTGAAGTAACCTCTACATCCAAGGTGGAGTTTGAACTCATGACTCTGAGATCAAGAGTTCCAAGCTCTTTTGACTGAGCCAGCCACATGCCCTTTGAATGGATATTTCTATGAAGAGGAAATACAAATTGCCAATAAGCATATGAAAAGATGCTCATCATCACTAATTCTCAGGGAAATTCAAATAAAAGCCACAATGAGATACCACCTCGCACCTATGGGGATGGCCACTATCCCTCCAAAACCAGAAAATAACAAGTGTTGGTAAGGAAATGGAGAAATTTGAACCCTTGTGCAATGTTGCTGGGAATATAAAATGGTGTAGCCACTGTGGAAAACGGTATGGTGATTCCTCAAAAAATTTTAAAAAAGGGTGCCTGGGTGGCTTAGTGGGTTAAAGCCTCTGCTTTTGGCTCAGGTCATGATCTCAGGGTCCTGGGATTGAGGCCCGCATCAGGCTCTCTGCTCCGCAGGGAGCCTGCTTCCTCCTTTCTGCCTGCTTCTCTGCCTACTTGTGATCTCTCTGTCAAATAAATAAATCTTTAAAAAAATTCTTTTTAAAGGATTACCATCTGATCCAGTAATCTCACTTCTTGGATGTACTCCAAAACAACTGAAAACAGGACCTCAAACATGTATGGGAACACCCGGATTTACTGCAGTATAGTATTCACAAAAGCCAAGAGTTGGAAGCAACCTAAGCATCTACTGACGGATACATGGATAAAGAAAATGTGATATATACATACGGGGGAATATTGATTGTCTTAACAAAAAAGAGGAAATCCTGTCATATTGTACAACATGGGTGAAACTTGAAGACATTGGGCTAAGTGCAATAAGCCAGTTGCCAAAAGACAAATACTGTATTATTTGATTTATATGCAGCATCTAAAAGAGTCAAACTGTTAGAAAGCAGAATGTGGTTTCCAGGGGCTGGGAAAAAGGAGTTGTTCAATAGGTATAGAATTTCAGTTTTCCCAGATGAAAAATCCCTAGAGAGCTATTGTTAAAGAATATACATACAGTTAACAACACTGCACTATACATTTAAAAATGGTTAAGATGGTGGGGCACTTGGGTGGCTCAGTTGGTTAAGCATCTGACTTTGGGTCAGGTCATGATCTTGGCATCCTGGGATAGCATTCTGAATTGGGGTCCCCACTCAGCAGGAGTCTGCTTGTCCCTCTGCCCCACCCTCTTCTCTCCCTCTCTCTCAAATAAATAAATAAATAAATAAAATCTTTACGAAAACTGGTTAAGATGGCAATTTTCTGTTATGTGTTTTTTACTACAATAAAAAAATCAAGTCCTTTGGATATTTGTAAAACGTATAGGGATGAAAGTATAAATTAAAAAAAAATGTAGAGAGTGAAGTATTTGGAGGAATTAACCATGTTTGTGGATGGGAAGGCTGAGCATTTCAAAGGTTAAATCTCCATAAATTGAGCTACAGATTTAATATAATCTTAATGAAAATTAAGATTTTTTTTTTTGGTGAAACTTGGGAAGCTCATTCTAAATTTTATATGGAAATGGTGCAGACCAAAAATAGTCAAAATATTCTTGAAGAAGATTGGAAGAAAGTGGGATGATTTGCTCTACCAGATTTGAAACTTATTATAAAACTATAATAATTATTTTTTAAGATATTTATTTATTTATTTATTTATTTATTTATTTATTTATTTATTTATGACAGAGGAAGCATTAGCCAGGGAGAGGGGCAAAGGGAGAGGGAGCCTAGAAACAATCCCAGGCATAAAAATTCATTTGACTTATGTCAAAAGCTGGCACTGCAGAACAGTGTGGACAGTTATCCATGTGGAGAAAAGTATAGACTTAAAAAGATGAAAAGTCCTTTAAAAGGAAGGAAAATCTGACACTGGCTATAGTGTGAATGAATCTGGAGAACATGAGGCTGAGTGTAATAAGCCAGTCACAAAAAGATAAACCTTATATGGTTCCACTTACATGAGTCACCTAGAGTAGCCAAACTCAGAAAGATGGGAAGTAGAATGGGAGTTACCAGGGGGCTGGGGTAAGGGAGGGTAGGAGGATGGGAGGGAATGGAGAATTAGTGCTCAAGTTATAGAAAGTTCCAGTTGAGAAGATGAAAAAGTTCTGGAAATAGATAATTGTGTAGGTTGCCAAACAATGTGAATGAACCTAATGGCACTGAATTGTACACTTAAAAATGACTTAAATGGTACATTTTATGTTATGTATATCTCAACACAAGCTCTAAAAAGATGAAAAGCAAATAATATAGAACAGATGAAAGTTTAGAAGAATAGCTTCATCATCTTGGCTTAGAAAAAGATCTCTTAAACAAGATCCCAAAAGCACTAATGGTACAGGAAATGTTGGATTATTCTGATTCATTAGAATTAAGAAACTTTTCATCATCAAATGATATTATGAAGAGAGTGAAACATTAAGTTAGAGACTGGAAGAAGATATCTGCAATACATATAACTAGCAGGAGGCTCATACCCAGAATATATAAAGTACAATAAGAAATCAGTAAGAAAAAAGAGAACAGTAAAGTGTTCTCTTTTTTGAGTAAAATGGAAAAATGGGCAAAATGTATGAACAGGCATTTTGAAAAGGAGGATATCCCAATAAACAATAAGCATATAAATGTTCCCTCACCATACAAATTAAAATCATAGTGAGCTAGCTCCATACACCAGTAAGACTGATCATACCCAGTGTTGGTAAGTATGTGAAGTCCCAGGAACGCAGAACACTGCTGGAGGTAAAATCACTTTGAAGAATGGTGTGGCAGTATCTCCTAAAGCTGAAGATTTGCACACTCAGGAGCTTGCTCTTCCACTAGGGACTACAAACCTTCTAATATGCATATGTATTGCAGCTGAATGCATATACAAATATGTTCTTAGCAATATTTGATCATAGCACCTCCTATGGACTCAATGTTCTCCTCCTTCAAATCCATATGTTAAAATCCTAATCCCCAATGTGATGGTTTTTGGAGATAAGGCTTTTAGGAGGTGATTAGATTTTTTGGGTGGAGCCCTCACATGGGATTAGTGCTCCTAAAACAAAAACAACACTTAGAGATCTTGCTTCTCCTCCCTCTCCCTCCTTCTGCCAGGTGAGCACACAGGGAGAAGACAGACGCCCATCTATAAATCAGATAGATGGCTCTCACCAGAACCCAACTGCAGGCACCCTGGTCCCAGACTTCCCATCTCCAATTTATAGGTGCAAGTAAAGCTTATTGTTTGAGCCAGCCAGTCTATAGTATTTTTGTTATAGCAGCCTGAACTGAGATAGTCCCCAAATGGGAACAAAGGAAATGTCCATCCATAGTGTAATAGACCCTTTCCCCCCCAAAAAGTATACTCACACAATGGATTTTTATACAGCAGAAACAGAATGAACTACAGATACATGCAGCAACATGGTTCTATCTTAAAACATGTAATATTGAGAAAAAGAAGCTAGCTCTAAAATCATAATACTCTGTATGATTCCATTGACATACATTTCATAGGCATGAAGAGCTCACCCTTGTAAGTGATCCTGTTATTGCAGCAAATTATGGTGCAGGGTCAGGTCTAAATCCTCCCAGGAATCCAGGTGGCAGAGATCTAGGAAAGGACCAGGATTGGATGCTTCTGATCTGAGTGGTAGCTACAAAAGGATCTGCTTTGCAATAACTTTCTAAGTTGAATATTTATCTCCTAAACATTTTCTAGATGTATATCATATTTCACAATAAGGAGGAAAGATAGAAAAGAGAAGAGAGATTAGGGCAAGCATGAGAACCTGTACTTTTGCTGAAAAAGGAACGTTCCTGGAGAAGGAAGTGGAATTGAGATGATTTCCCCCTGGTTCTTCTGTGTATTCAATAACCTCTTGCCCTGCCCTCCACCCGTTGTCTTCATGCTCTTCTGGGGAGCTTCTGCTTTAATGAGCCAGACCCTCCTGACCATTGCCCATGGCTGCCTCCCAAGCAGACGTGCATTCTGATACTTTTTTATTCTTGCAAATCTTCTTGAGCCCCTTTATGTAATGCAGTTAAGTTACTTAGAAGTCCTTTGACCTTTCTGGGTCTTGCTTTGAGGGGGGCTGGAGCTGTGATCAGTCTAGGAAAATCCCTGAGTATTGCACCCAAGGCCTAGTGGATCTGGGATTCCAGTCTGGCTGGTGCGAGCCCTGGGTGGGCACCAGGCACAGTTCTCTAAACCATTATCACGGGCTTGTGCTGAATTCTGGAGTGGACCTCCTGTAGGCACCAGGGCTATCTTGCAGCAGCAGTCTTCTTTTTGGTCATCTTTCCTGAACACCCTAGTTGCCTTGGTCTCCCTGGACTTCAGTTCTGTCTCCTGAACTCAGGGAGTCTTCTTTATGCTGCCAGGTTCCCCTGTCTGCTCTGTGCCCCTGAATGCTCTCAGGCAGAGAGTGGCCTGTCACAGGGCTCGCCTTATCTATTTTCCACCTCCCAGCAACCATTGTCCTTCCTCTCCAGACATTCTGTCGCTCACCCAGGTTGTCTGGTTGTGTTCTAGCTTCAGAAGCCCAAGAAGCCCTGTGTAGGGAGCAGCACAGGAGTTGCAGACCTGCTCTGTGTTTCAGACCTCAGGCTGCTGCGCATGCCCAGGGCAGGTGATCAGGTCCTGCACATATGATCACCATGGAAACATGATCCCTTGGGCTCATCCCATTGAGACTCACCTTCAGAAAAGGCTCCCCCTTTTCTCAAGCCCCAACGCTGGGCGAATCTGTCTGGCGCCTGGCCTTCTGTTCTGCTCAGGGCCTGCAGGCTTCTCTGTGTAACTGGTCTGAGAACAACCCATTGGTTTGGGAAAAGTCAGAAAAACTCAGCTAGAATCCCTGTCCTGAAATTTTCAAGAACAATGCATCCAGACTGAAGAACCGGAGTCTCTGCTGGGAAAATAAAAGTGACCTCAGCAACCACGCTGTTAGCATCAGCAGACCATTCATGGGAGCATTATAGACCATGCTACCTCTCTCGTCTTTCCTCTCTGGACTTCACCAGAGCACTGTCCCTTTAGAAGCCAGAGGACAGTTCACCATAGGCATCTGGCCTCCCAGGTGCCGATGGCCTAGCTTCTCATGACTCAATGCTTCCATGACCTGGGACCGGGCCCAGCCTCTGTCCTAGCCTCTCCTATTCCTGGATCCATGTGTCCAGGTCACCTTTCTCCTTAGACCCTCGCCAGCTGACATTGAGTTCCTCTCAAGGTCTTTCTCTGTCTGAACTCAACACAGGGCCGTGGAATGCCCACCTTTCCTTCTCCTACCCTCATCCAACCTTCGAACTCAGACTACAGAACCTTTGAAAGTCCCAGTGAGTGTCAACTCCAAGACACACCCACACTGGGCACTCAGCCTGCAACGTCTTCCTGAGCCCTTGGTCTGGATGTGACCCAGCCCCTATGTGGTTGGAGGAGGGCCAACTCCCGCTGATGTCCCAGTCTCCTGGCAGTGGAAGTTGGCCTCTGGCCAGTCCCAGCAGCATCGGCATGGCCACCCCCTGGCTGTTCCTGTCCCTTGGGCAGGATGGTCTGGCTCTTCAGTGACAGTCTCCTAATCCCAGATCACCAGGAAACACAGACCCTCACATTTCTTTTTTTGAGCAGCTGCTGTATACTGGAAAGATTTTGTAGGGACTGAGGGAAGCTGAAAGGATGACTGACTAGTCCTACTCCAGAGATTACTGAATGTGGGGCATGAAAATCTGTTATCATCAGGACAATTGGAATACACAGCGCCTGTGATGCCCACGGAGCCGGTGTTCCTGCGTGTCAGGCTCAGGCTTCTCATCCATGATCTCGTCTCAGCTGGCAACTCTGATGATCCCTATTCTCTGGATGGGAGAATGATGCTCAGAGGTTTGCTCAGGCTCCCCTAGCTCGACATGGAGCTGCTGACATGGTAAAATGCCACATCAGTGACCGCAAGGGACCGCTGCAAAGGCACACAGAGGAGGTAGTGTTGAGCTGGGATGAGCAGGATTTGGAAGGAGGGCAGGAAGGAAGGACAGACAACACACAACGCAGACCAAGGGAGATACAAATCAGGGACCTTGCCACAGACTGAGCCTGGACCTGGCGGTCAGGGCAGGGGATTAGAGAGCAGGGAAGCCTCTGGCTGGGGCAGGACTGGCTCCTGTGGTAAGCCATCAAGGGTCACAGGAGCATCGGATGGACTTCTAAGTCAGGGAGTGACATGCTCAGAGCTACCCTGGTTTCATAGCACTGGCTCTGCAGGGCCCTGAAGCTGCTTCTAACTAGAAATCAAAAACAGGCTTGTTGGTGAGTCAGTTGCTAGGAGCGCACAGAGAAGCAGGCGTCTTCCCCCAGCCTTGCAGACTGGGCAGCTGCCCATGCCTCCCTGCCTTGGACCACAGCATGGGCCTCGTGGATCAAAGGTAGCAGCCTTCGCTCGCCTGCCTGGGTCCAACCCATCGAGCAGCAGCCCACAGGGTGCCTTCCTGCACACGCTCCACCCTCACTGTTGTGTCTAGACAGCAGACGCTCCGGTCCCATGGGGGGTCAGGGTAGGGGGCACTGGCCAAAGCTACGTCTGAACTCTTGTTCAAAACCACAGTCAGGGCGGGCTTGTCGGAAAATATTCCTTTCCCTGAGACATTGAGGCTCTGCCTCTTTGAATCAGCCCGGCCACTTCCTTCCTGTGTATATTTTACGCACGCCGAGGGACGGGGAGGGTTCGGGGCGGGTTCGGTGTGAGAGCCTTGTTACTTCTTTCAAGTTTTAAGTCCACATTTTGTTCCTTTATGAGCCGTAGGCTGGAGAGAGGGCTGGTTCTTAGGGACCTTAGTCACTGGAAAGGACACTGGGGACCCCTTTAGTTTTCTCTGAAAGTTAAAAACCCCTGCTTGTGACAGTGACAGGGGCAAGAATCTCTTTAGGGACACACCAAATGCCCTTCACTGTGATAGCAAGCTTCATCTCCAAACGGCATCAAGAGGCGCAGAGGACAGGCCAGTGACATGAGGGACCAGGGAAGCTGGGGTACTTGCCAAGGTTTCCAGCTCTCCAGATCCAACCTCTCTCCTGGACATCACAGGCAATGTCCACAGGCTCTCAATACCTGTGGCACGTGTGACGCATGGTCCCTGCCCTTTGACCTCCAGAGCCTGACCTAAGTGTCTGTCGCCCATTTCCTGAGTAGTCAAGGGAACTTGGGCTCATTGGTTTGTCTTTCTTTTTAGGTAAACAAGATGTAGGACTTTCTCAGACTTTGGCTGTAACTCACAGCAGATGGTACAATTTACATGGCAATGCCATACACACATACACACGTATACACACGTGTGTGCAGGCACATGGCTGTATACACCTGTGTCTGTAATGGATACAACTTCCATAAAAACATCCTACATAAGACACACGCACCCCACATGCGCTCTATCCCCCTTTTCATTTTTCTTTTTCAGATCCATACCTATTTCATGTGTCTGTACAGCTGTACCATTTTCACAAAATAGCTCTCAATCTACGTCAAGTGTGATACACTCCGCGTGGAACGCACTCCCATTTTCAATGGATCGCCTACCACTGAGCTTACGTCTACACATTCGTGGGTTCCAGTCTGATGTTTGGCAAACTCTGAAAATAAAGGAGTTGTATTTGTAGGGCCCCCATCATGCCAGCTCCTGTTATCAGTCTGGGAGAGAACGTGAGGACCCCTTCTTCATTGTCACTACTCGGTGGGGCACTTCAGGCAGTGATGGTGCTGAATACGCGGCTTCTGGAGTTCAGCCTGCTCCGCAGCCGAGGACCATGACTTCGAGCCTGTAGCAGGCGAGGCCTTCTGGGGGTCCTGCGACTGCAGGGCAGGTGGCAGTGGCGGCAGGGGACACAGGGTGCAGGCTGGGATCACCAGCCTTGTTTTCCAAGGTCATCTGGGGTATGCTGGTTTTCCCCTGAGCCCTTACATGGGTTGTGGACAGGGCAGGAGGGGATGGATGTTTATCATCTTTCCACGGAAAGACAGCCCCCGGGGATGTACCCCAGCAGTGCAGTACCCTCAGGGCTGCTGGGATGCCTGGCAGGGGGAAGAATCTTGAAATGCTGGTCCAAGGGCCCGGCAGGTGACTAGGGTGAGGAGTATGCAATGGCCAGCTTAGATGTCTCTCCTTTATCTTGCCTCTCTGTCTCCAGGTTTGCTCTGGGGGCCCTGGCAACCATCCACAGCTCCCTCAGTGGGAGCAGGGTGCTGCTGGCCTGAGGGTTGCATTAAACTCCTAGGGTTTGTGGGATGGGGGCAGGCAAGGGCAGACCCCAGGAAATAGCCAGAGAGAGGCAAGTTCTGGGATCCCCATTCACCTTAGTCCCTCTCCCTGCAGATTTAGCAGATGAAAATACAAGTTGCCCAGTTATATTTGAATTTCAAAGAAACAATGAATAAAATTTTAGTGTAGCCTGTCTCCAATGTTCCCTAAGTGTTCTGGCTTTTCTCTGGCAATATGATGGCCTAGACCTTGGGCTCTATGATTGGGCTTTTCGACCTCAAGTCTGCAGGGACTGAGGGCTGAGGCTATAGGCCCGAGACATCAAGGACAGGCCACCGGCAAGCAGAGCGCATGTGCAGAGCAGACGTGGGAAGACGAAGGCAAGGGAGCTAGATCCCACAGGTTCTTAAAGGAGCCTGAGACACTGTGTGTGCTCCAGAGGGCCCACAAACCCTCACGTGGGTATGCCATGATTTCCTGTGACCTTCTAGGAAATACTCCCCACCCAAGTTCACGCAAAAGGTCTCTGTTCCCCCAGATCCTCTTCCCCACTAGCATCCTGATCTTACCATAGGTCATTGGTCATCATGTGCTCTCTGTGGGGGAGTAGAAGACATTCCCCAGCTGATCCCTGTGTACCCCACACCAAAGGAGATGGAGCTCTCTAATTTCCTGAGAGGCACCTCATTCTGTCACATCTGATCTCTAAAGCCTCAGGACTTGAGAGTGAGGGGTAGCGTGAAGATTGGGCACAAGAGGGAAATCCCAGGGAGAAACACAATCCTGACAGAAAGGCCAGTGTCTTTCCTGCTCCCACACTGGGGCTAGGCAAACTGCTTTTTTCACTAACAAGTTGGTCTGAGAGAAAAGGGGCTCCCTCAAATTCTAGCCTCAGTGGAAGGAGGAACTCTAGTGGTACAGCCCAATTTAAAAGAATTCTGGGGGCCCCTGGGTGGCTTGGTCATTAAGTGGCTGCCTTCAGCTCAGGTCATGATTCCGGAGGTCTGGGTTCGAGCCCCGCATCGGGCTCCCTGCTCAGCAGGAAGCCTGCTTCTCCCCCTCTCACTCTCCCTGTTTGTGTTCCCTCTCTAGCTGTGTTTCTGTCAAATAAATAAAATCTAAAAAAAAAAAAGAATTCTGTATTGGGGTTTGAGGCCAAAGGCCATCGAGTCACTGTGTTATTCAGGACTTTTCCATTTGTAATGGCTTTAAGGTATAGTCCAAATTAGCTACAACAGGAAAAGGAAATTCTTTGGCTTTGTAACTGGGTAGTTAGCTTCAGGCATAGCTGGATCCAGGAGCTCAAATTATTTCCATAGTCTATCTCAATTTCAATCTCTCCCTATTTCTCTCTCTCTCAGTCTGTGTATCTCTGTCTCTCTCCCTCACTCTCTGTAACTCTGTTCTGTTTTCCCTCCTTTCTGGCATCTTCCTTAGGCCAGCTCCCCTATATAGCAGCAAGCTGACGATCGACAGCTTCAAGTGCAGACAAGCTAGAGCTTTTAAAGCAGAGAGCTCAAGACAAAGTCCTCGAGGCCACTCTGACCGCTCTTCCCCTTGGGTTATGTGCCCAGCCCTGGACTGACTCCTGTGACTGAGGAGGCAGAGCTCTGGCCAGCCCTGGGTCATGTGCCCACGCCTGTGGGGAAGAAGAAGTTTCAAGGACAGCTGTGAACCTCGGGAATTCACTTCCATACAAAATCCTTCACTTACTACCCTAGTGCATGTGTTTCTAACAGGGAACTCACAGGTGAGGGATGGTTTGTCTGAGGGTGGATTCAGCTAATCTTTCATACAAAACCTGGCTAGTAAGACTTCTAAGACAATCACATGATTGTGCAATTATTGAGCTGATGGCTGACTTGGGCATGGCTTTGGGAACAAGTCAGCAGACTACCAAAACTAAGAGCAGGCAGAACTGGCCCTTGGCGCTCAGGCTTTTTTTTTTTTTTTTTTTTTTTTTTTTTTTATACTGGAGACTTCTAATGCTGATCCTACCGGGTCCTCCTCTTCTTCCAGGCAGTGGGAGAGGACACCTCTGGTCCCTCACAATAAGTGGGGGTCATGTGATGGAATCTGGCCCTGCGTTGTGAGCAGAAGGGCCATCTCATCTCTCCTCTTAAGGGGAGGCATTTTCCGGCCAGCATGATCCTCCAGGCCCCTCTTCCCTGCCACGATGAGCAGCCAGGTGTTGGGTGGAGACAGAGCCACAGAAGGAGGGCAGCATGGGCAGCCAGCTGCCACTAGGACGATGCTTTTCATAGAGTTGCCCAGATCTCAAGTGTACAATGTGTGAGGGAGAAAAACACCTTTGCTGTGCCCAGACTTTAAGATTTGGGGCAGTTCATTGCCGCAGCATATGGTGGGGACCTACACCCCTGCCTTCCTTCTCTATCAAATATTCCTATGCTAGCTGATGGAGGTGCTGATGGAGTTAATGGCTGATGTGGGTGAGTGCTGCCCACCCCTCTCTTTTTAAACTATATCCAACCCCAGCCTCCTCCAGGGGGCCTCTCCCCTGGACCTCGGCGGCCCTGTTTCCCTGCACAAGGCCTTCTCCCTGGGTGCACGCGTGCAGCCGTGCTGATCCCTTCACCAGGGCTCACAGGCCTGCCCTCGGAGAACCTGTCCCAGGGTCTGGACCCCAGTCTGGTCTCTCTCAGCTGGCTGAGCGTGCGGCTTCATCTGGGACTCACTTCGGCGCTTGCCGGCTCTCCACACAATGCAGGCTCCCGGAGGGCAGGTCGCCGTCCAGCCTGGCCCCGTGCTAGGGTACTTGTAACTGCGCACCCAACCCACTTTAGCAGAACTTCGCCGCCTTCCGCCACTGGGCGAGTCACTCGGACCCAAGACCCCGCCTCCCGCCCCGCCCCGCCCCCGCCTTTGTCGGGGAGCCCAGAGCTTCCGGGGACACCCGGAACCCCGGGCGCCCGCAGTCGTCCCTCCTGCGGCAGATGCGGCCGCCTGGCCGGCAGCGGGAGCGGGCGGCCCGCGCTGACCCCGGAGGCCTTTCACCGTCGGGGGAAGCGGGAACCGCCCGGCGGAGGAGCGGAAAGCACGAGTCAGAGCGAAAGCGGCGGCGAGGTCTCGGTGACCTGCCAGCGAGGGCGGCGCCCGCGGGCCGCCGGGGAGACGCCTGCGCCCCGCGCGGGGCGCCAGCCCCCAGCCCCCTGCGCCGCCGCTGCTCGGCGGTCCTCGCGCTCGCCTCCCGCCACGGACCTGCCTCGACTTTACCCAGAACCTATTTTTAAGCCTTGAGGCTGGCTGGAGACCAGTTTTGCAGAGAAGGGCCTTTAATTAAAAAAAGAGGTGCATGAATGAAAGAAACAGCAAGGGACATTAGTATAGGGATCACAGTGACCACAGAATACCCTTGGTGTCTCTGCAGTGGCTCTAGGGACAGGGGGGCTAGTTCATACCTAATACCACTGGCTGAATATTCGCTGTCCTGGGGAGAAGCGCTGGTGATGAGGACGACGCTGCTGTTTGCTGCCTGAACACCTACTGTGTGCAAGGCACTTTGCCAACCACCTTACATACATCGTCTATCCTGACAACGACCACAGGAGTATAGCGATTCTCCTAACAGCATCTTTTCAAATTGAATTATAAGGGATGTCAGTCCTACGACCTCCCACCTCGGGTAGCAGGAAATTTGGACTTGTTTGTCTAGTTTCATCCCTAATAGACTCGCAGTCACTGTGGCTGTGAGGTAAAGCTTCTTGCTCAACAATGGCAACATCTATTTTGCTTATGAATCTGCAATTCCCTGGGGGCTCAGCAGGGAGCCCTGTTTTAAAGACTCTACCTGCCCAGAACCTTCCCTGCCCATGGCCGCCTAGTCCTGGCTTTCGCGTCTCATGCTGGATGCCAGGGCCTACAAAGCCCCTCTGTGTTGGGTCATTCTGTGCCCTAACACTGGAGGGGACTGGGATCAGGAGGCTGAGATCCACAGAGAACAAATGACCAAACCCAGGGCATCCAAAACTACTTAGCAGTTACATTAGCTACAGGGCAGACTTAGAAAGAGGACAGATTGGTACCAGGGGCTTCTTCACAGCATGCTCATTTTGGGTTCTGAAATGCTAATGCCCTTAGCATGGGTCCTCATCTATAGTTTTGTGATTTACATTCAACCTCAAACAACCCCAGCTGGCCCCCAGAGCTGGAGGAAGGGGTGAGGCTCAGAGGGGCCCTGTTGGACATCAATAGCTGGGAGGGGAATCCCAGGACCCCAGGGCCCCAACACCACCACCTCCCCCAGCAGGATGATGAGTAGAGACTATAGAACAGACCTGAATTTTATTTATTTATGTAGACTCGATTTTTTCCTCTTCTAATTCATTTATTTTTGTTTTTATTCTTGTGTTTGTTTTTTTTTAAAAAACATGGTCCTCACATCTTATTTCCCTTTTTCTAATTTCTTCCTTCTAATTAATTCCTTCTTGCTTGGTAATGTAAGCAGGGTATGACTTCCTCCCCTAGTTTTGCTGGGTAGTATTCTCATCATTCCTGTCTATGTACTTGTAATTTTGATCTCTTCTGTCACCTGACATTCATTTAGGAGGATATTTTTTCTTTAAGATTTTATTTATTTATTTATTTGGCAGAGAGAAACACACCTAGAGAGCACACACAAGCAGGGGGAGTGAGAGAGAGGGAAGCAGGCTTCCCGTTGAGCAGGGAGCCCATGCATGCTTAAGGACTGAGCCACCCAGGCACCCCTAGGAGGTATCTTTTAAGTTTCAAGTGGTCACGTTTTTAACATTGAGGTTTGATTTACATATAGGGCATTAAAAAAATTAAGCTGTAATCATTAACTTGTACATTTATCGCATTGAGGTTTTAGACCCTCAATACACTTTCTGCTTTTTGGTATTTATTGAGATTTTTCTCTGTGTCCCAACATGTAATCAATGTTTCAATGTATCAATAAATATTTCCTGAATGCTGGGAATGAAAGAGGTTTGTTTTTATATAAAATTTGATGTACACATGGCTCACAGGTCACTAGCCTATGACCACAATGTAATATGCATATCCCTCTTATGCCCAAATTTTACCCAAATTATGAAGACACAGCCCTCTCCCACACCCTACCCCACTGACAAAGGCAAGACCTTCAGGGAATATGGCCCATCTTCCCATCAGAAGATGAAAAGAATGATGGATACTTGCCCAGCCCTCAGCCACATGTTGTCATCTGAACCCAGCAGAGGTCCCTTTGAGTCCCAGTCTGGACTCTTAAGACTTTTTCCTCAATGGATAGGTGACTTCTGGTTGTCATTGGATGGCCCAGAAATTTACCAGATTGCTCAAGAAAACTTTTTAGCTTCAGTTCTCATTTCCAACTTTAGGAGCTCAAACACAGTCCCAGAAACCAGAGAGGGAGCATCTGCCTTGCTGTCCTGTCTTCCCCAAAAGACTCCTGGTCCCCCCAAATAGACTCTTCCATTAAAAAAAAAAGTTCACAGGACAACCACTATTTCAGAACAAAATAGTAACTGTGCTAGGAGGTGGTGTGCCAATTTCTCCAGCTGTCCCTTAAATGGGCAGGATTGACCATGCTGTTGAAGGTCTCCATGTTCTTGTTGATTTCGAACATACCACTTCTGTCAAAAGCCTGAGAGTTAAGGTACAACTTCCCACCACAATTGCTTTTTTGCCAATTCCTACTGGTGTTTTAAAAACTTTTCATTTTATATATTTTTTATAGCATTTCACATGGAGGAAGGATAATGGAATTATGATTTGATTTATAACTTTCATGATTTATATAATTTATATCCTTAGGGAAAATAGCATAATCTTTTTTGCCTTATTTTAATATTTTTGTTTTGGATTATATTTTCTATGATTGAAAAAATTTTTTGTTATCTGCCCTTTCACTCGCTTGTTGTCTGCATTTACCTAGCACATTTTTTGCCCACCCCTTTCTTTTCCTTAGCAAATGCATGTTGGATATCTCCCATATGCTCCATGGTGTTTCAGGGCCGGGCTCTGCAGGACAGCCTGTGGTTACCGTCGTTGTGTGCATGAATCACATCCCACACCTTCGTTTTAAGTGTGTCTCTTATAAATAGCACATGGTTTGATACTGTTTTTTGAACTAAACTAACAGTTTATGTCCCGTTACAGAGGTTTTCGACCTATCTGCATTTGTCATTGTAACTCAGACCTTAGGTCTTATTTTCACAATGTTGTTTCATGCTTTCTGATTTTTAGCCGTTCTTTTTTTTTTTTTTTTTAAAGATTTCATTTATTTATTTGACAGCGAGAAACACAGCTAGAGAAGGAACACAAGCAAGAGGAGTGAGAGACAGAGAAGCAGGCTTCCCGCTGAGCAGGGAGCCCAATGTGGGGCTCCATCCCAGAACTCCAGGATCATGACCTGAGCCAAAGGCAGACGCCTAACGACTGAGCCACCCAGGAGTCCCTGATTTTTATCCTTTCTTGCTCTTTCTTTTGTTTTCTGTCTTTCATTATCTAGGTTTTGTTATCTTTGGTGGTCATTTTCTCCTGTGTTTTGGAAGGTATCTTCTCTGCGTTTTTTCTTCTTTTAGGGTTCTTTTAGATTATTGCCTGTATTCATAATGATACATTTAGAAAAGATTTCTCTCCTGGTCGCTTACCTACTCACTTCTTGGCCCTTAACAGAATAGACTAGTATATATATATATATATATATATATATATCTAGATCACCGGCAGGGAACATTATTATGTTAAGTATTTTTGGTCTCAAGAGGAATTCTCAGCATTCATATTCAATCCTGTAACTAAATTCATAGCAATGATTTAGGCTGACCTCCTCTTAGGCTGACCTCCTCTTACACTGGTTTGTGTGCTCACTGTCTTCCTTTTTACCTTATTCAACTGGAGCTACGACTACAAGAGTTTTTGGTGGTGTGTTTTCTGAGAAAACATTTGCATTTCTTTTCTTTTTTAAGATTTTTTTTTTTTATTTGACAGAAAGAGGGGCACCTGGGTGACTCAGTTGGTTAAGCGACTGCCTTCAGCTCAGGCCATGATCCTGGAGACCCGGAATCGAGTCCCACATCGGGCTCCCTGCTCGGCGGGAAGCCTGCTTCTCCCTCTCTCACTCCCCCTGCTTGTGTTCCCTCTCTGGCTGTGTTTCTCTCTGTCAAATAAATAAAATCTTAAAAAAAAAATTTTGACAGAAAGAGAGATCACAAGTAGGCAGAGAGGCAGGCAGAGAGAGTGGAGGAAGCAGGCTCCCTGGTGGCCTCGATCCCAGGACCCTGAGATCATGACCTGAGCTGAAGGCAGAGGCTTTAACCCACTGAGCCACCCAGGCACCCAACACTTGTATTTCTAAGAATCCCTTCCATTTTACTTTTGCACATGAGATACAATGTAGTTAATCATATAGTTTCTTATAGATTTCTTGCAACATCGGAATGATGAAACCTAATCTCCCAATGGTATTAGGAGATGGGGCTTTTTGGAGGTGATTAAGTCATGATGTAGAGTGCTCCTTAGTAGGACAATGCCCTTACCAAAGAGACTCCAGAGAGTTGCCTCATTCCTCTTGCCATATGAGGATCCAGTGAAAATATGGCCATCTGTGACCAGAAAGCAACCCCTCAGCAGATACTGAATCTGCTGGATTTTGAGCCTCCAGAATTATACAAATAAAATATCTTTTGTTTAAGCCATCCTGGTTTTTTTCCTTAAGTGTAACTTTATTTTTTTAATTTAATTTTATTAAATTCAGTGAATTAACATATAGTGTGTTATTAGTTTCAGAAGTAGAGTTCAGTGATTCATCAGTTGCATATAACAACACCTAGTGCTCATGATATCACATACTCTTTTTCGATGCTCAAATGTCTAAGATATTCTTGGGCTATAAGCATTCCTTGAACAATTTTAGAAGTAACATTACTGTCTCTGCTATTCTGTGTTGTAGAGAAGTCTGAAGCTCAGGCATTTTTATTTTTTTATATGTAGACTGTTTTGTTTCTTTGTTGTTGTTGTTCCTGCCTAGATATTTTGAAGGATCCTAAAGGTGGGATCTACAGGCCATACCACTCTGAACACGCTGGATCTCGTCTGAAGGATTCTAAAGGTGGGAATATAAAATAGAAAATAGTATAGCCAATCTGGAAAGCAGTTTGGCAGTTTTTATAAAACTAAACGTGCTTGTGGTTTATCAATGTTATTGATGGTTTTGTCTAGCCAGGTTTTTGCCTCATTGATTTTTTTCTATTCTTCTATTTTAATTTATTGATTTTGAATATAACAACTTTATTGATTTTTGATACATAATTGACATAATATACAATTCACACATTTAAAGTGTACAGTTTGATAGTTTTAGTGTATTCATTGAACTGTGCAACAATCACAATCATTTTAGAATATTTTCATCACCCCAGAAAGAAACACTATACCAATGATCAGTCACCCCATTCTTCCCATCCCTCAGCTGAAGAAAATGGCAATCTTTTTAGTTTTGCTGACTCTGGAAATTTCATATAAATAGAATCATACAATATGAAGTCCTTTGTAATGGGCTTCTTCCACTTAGCATAATAACACAGAATTTGTTCATGTTGTGGCATGTATCAATACTTTGTTTTTATTGCAAAATAATATCCTACTGTATAGACATACACAAATATTTATACATTCTTCAATCAATGGACATTTAGTTTTTTAGATTTTGCCTGTTATGATTACATTGTTATGAACATCTGTGTACAAGTTTCTGTACAGACATCTGTTTTCATTTTTCTTGGGGATAAACCCAGAATTTATTGTGGAATTGTCGGGCTATATCGGATCTCTGTTTAACCATTTTAAAACCTGCCAGATTATTTTCCAAAGTGGTGACATCCTCCTCCCTTTCCCCCCTCATCCACCCCTTCTTTTTCTCCTTTTTCCTCTCCCCCTCTTCTCCTTCTCCTCTTCCTCCTTCTCCTCCTTCTTCTCCTTTTCCTTCTTCTCTTTTTCCTTCTTCTTTTCTCCTTCTTTCTCCTCATTCTCCTTCTTCTCCTATTCTTATTGGGTGACTTCCACTGCCTTGCATTCCAACTTGCTGATCCATTTTTCTGTTTCATCTAGACTGTGTTGAACCCCTCTGTTTTTCAGTTCAATTATTTTATTCTTCAGCTCTGTAATTTCTGTTTGGTTCTTTCTCATATTTACTGTCTCTTTATTGAAGTTCTCACTGTGTTCATCTATTCCCCTGAGTTCGGTGAGCCTCTTTATAACCATTACTTTGAAATCTTTATCAGATAAATTACTTATCTCCATTTCATTAAGGTTTTTCTGTGAGGTTTTATCGTCTTCTTTTGTTTGAAACATTCCTCTGTTTCTTTATTTTGCTTGTTCTCTGTGTTGTTTTCTCTACAGTAGCTAAAACAACCACTTACCCCAGTCAAAAAGAGTCGCCTTGTGTAGGAGATGAAACTTAGCATTTAACTTTGCCCTACTTCCTGGTTGTCTCTTAAACTTCTGTGACTATCTAATCAGCCTAATTTATTCTTAATTTGTCCCAGTTATTGAGGATGTGCCAACACTTACAACTGTTCCAGAGAGGGAAGGATCTCAGTTAGCACCTAGCTTCTAGCTGATTGAAAGCTAGACCTTCAGGCAGCAGCTTTTAAGAAATGCAAATATATATAGTCCTTTGAGACTACAACTGTAAACTCTACTGGCCTTCAGACCAGACAGTCTGGAGGTGTTCTCTTGGCAAAAAACTGCAAAAACTGGAGTTCCAGATGAGTGTAGGAGTTCCTTTGTGGGAGGTATCAGCAAACTGACCTGTACTGAGGCTCTCCTTATCTCTCATAACTATTTTTTTCTTTTAAATATAGCTTGTGTGATATTGAGATAGCCACTCCAATTTTCCTGAAATTGCTCTATATATGGGTAAATTTTAAAAATCCGTTTAGTTTAAATCTAGTTGTATCTTTGAATCTAAATTGTATATATTATATATATGTCCAACTATACATTATAGACATACCATTTTATGTAATTACTTTTCAAACCAGTTAAGAAAAGAAAATGAAAAATAGACATTTTATATAATTACAGAATTTCTTTAGTAATGTTCCTTGTTTTGTGTAGACTCCAATTACCCTCTGGGATCACTTACTTTCATCTTGAAGAAATTTCTTTAGTATTCCTTGTATGGGGCAAAGGTTACTAGAAACAAATTCTCTTGCTTTTTGCTTATCTGGGAATGTCTTTGTTTCACCTTCCATTTTTGAGAGCTTTGCTGGATATAGGATTCTTAGTTGGTAGTTTTTCTCTTTGATCACTTTGAATAGATTAGCCCACTTTCTTTTTGTCACCATTGTTTCTGATGAAAGCTGTTTATCTTCTTGGGGTTCATTTGTAAGTGATACATTATTTTTTCTCATTGCTTTCAAAATTTTCTACTTGTATTTGGTTTTCAGCATTTTGGCAATTCATGGTGCTTCTTGGATGTGAAGATTATCATTTTTCAATAAACCTGGAAGTTTTCAGTCATTTCTTTGGGTATTTTTCCTTTCTCCTTTTTCTCTCTCTTTGTTAAAAGATAAACTGAGAAGGGGTGTCCTGCGGGGCACGTCTGACTCTTTATTTAGGCTCAGGGAGTGAGATCAAGACCACACTCATTAGAGAGTCTGCTTAAGTTTCTCTCTCTCCCTCTCCCTCTGCCCCTTCCCGCCATGCTCTTTCTCTCTAAAGAAATAAATAAACTGAGGCACATTAAACATTTGAAGAGTTTATTTGAGCAAATATCAATTTGAATTGGGTAGTACCAGACTAAAAGTAGTTACAGATGTTCTGTTGACAGAAGTTAGAGGAAAGACTTTTATAGAGAAGATATGGAAGTACAGCAAATAAATTATTTGATTCACTATGCCTTACATAGTTTCCTATTTTGGGAAAATCTAGTTAGCTCTTTGTGGTTAGTTGTTCTTAAATTTTGTTTTCTCAGAAATGAATGCATGTATAAAACTAACTCCAGCTTAGGTTATGATTTGCTTCCAAAGGCTATCAAGGCAGTAGAGCCACCTCAGCTTAATGGCTTCCTTGATTATTTACTCTCTGGTACTCCCATTATAGTAGCCACCTCTTATCTGTGATTTTCCCCCATTGTTTCAGTTACCTCCAATCAGAGGGAATCTGGAAGCTGATGGTCACCTTCTGACATATCATTGAAGATCAATACTAGCCTAATGCTACTTTGCAATCCCTACACCATTCATCTCATCACATAGCATTTTCTCTCATCATCACAAGAAAAGTGAGTACAATACAGTAGATATGGAGAGTGAGAGACCATGTTCATGTAACTTGATAATTGTTCTATTTTATTATTAGTTATTATTGTTAATCTCTAACTATGCCTAATTTATAAATTAAACTTTATTACAGATACATATGTATGTATAGGAAAAAAAAAGTTTATATAGAGTTCATTGTTATCTGCAGTTTCAGGCATCCGCTGGGCATCTTAGAATGTATCCCCCATGGGGTGCCTGGGTGGCTCAGTGGGTTAAGCCTCTGCCTTAGGCTCAAGTCATGATCTCAGGGTCCTGGGATCGAGACCCGTGTCGGGCTCTCTGCTCAGTGGGGAGCCTGCTTTCTCCTCTCTCTTTGCCTGCCTCTCTACCTACTTAAGATCTCTCTCTGTCAAATAAATAAATAAAATCTTAAAAAAAAAAGGAAAAAAAAAAAGAATGTATCCCCCAAGGATGGAGGTGGGGGTTCTACTGTACATGTATATTGTGGTGCTTAACAGTGTGTCCCACATATATTGGAGTCTCTGTTTTTCTTTGTCTATTTTCCTCTCTTTTCTTTGACTTGCTTATTCTCTATTGATCTATCTTTAGATTTGTTAAAATTCTTTCTTTTGTCAGTTCAAATCTACTGTGGGCCTTCCTAGTGGAAATTTTATTTTCTTTATGTTACTTTCCAACTCCAGTATTTCCATTTGCTTTAAAAAAATTCTCTTTATTCATATTCTCTATGTGATGCAATATGATCATTATACTTTTCTTAACTTCCTTATTCATGATTTCATTTAGTCATTTGAACATATTATAATGGCCACTTTAAAGTCTTTGCTAAATCTGACATTTAGTCACTGTCACAGGCAATTTCTATTGTTTGTTTCTTTCCTGGTATATGGGTTAGGCTTTCCTGTTTCTTTGCATGTTTCATTACTTTTTTTGTTGGGATATTTTGAATAATATCTTGTAGCAACTCTGAGTACTGGTACTCAACTCCCCAAAAAGTCTTGCTATTGTTATTTGCAAGTTTATCTGTTTAGTGAATGGCTGCATTTTTAAAAAAGATTTTATTTATTTATTTATTTATTTATTTATTTATTTATTTATTTATTTGACAGAGAGAGAGAGATCACAAGTAGGCAGAGAGGCAGGCAGAGAGAGGAGGAAGCAGGCTCCCTTCTGAGCAGAGAGCCCATGGGGGCCTCTATCCCAGGACCCTGAGATCATGGCCTGAGCCAAAGGCAGAGGTTTAACTCACTGAGCCACACAGGCCCCCTGGCTGCATTATTTTTTTGTAGAATTTATTCCCCCCTGCAGTGTTAAGCCTTTGATATTGCTCTAAGGGAGTGGGGGACAGCCTTGGGTATACCCACAGTCACTCTGCAATAACCATGGCTTTGGCAGTGCTTTGTCTGACCCAACTATTATGCTCCACTAATTGCTGGCTAATTGCTCTATTGTTCTCAACAATTACTCCATAGAGGAATCCAATCAAACTGTGGCTCCTTTCAAAGAGTGGTTCTTGGCGTCAGTGTTTGTTGTGACATTAGATGGATTCGCCCAAAGGTTTCTTTCTCAAGTTCTCTGCCTCCTCACCAGGCAAACTCTCTGAGCCTTGGTGATTGAGGTGGGGTGGGGAAAGTGATGTACTTTTCTCCAGGTGATATCCATACTTTGGAGCTGGGTGCCTGGTAGATGGGGTTGGGCAGTGGCCTTTGTGTCTCTGTTCGCTTTTCCTAGAATGGAACCACCCCTTGCAAGGTGGGGCAAAGGTGTTTGGGGTCCCTGTATTCTCAGTGGCACCATGTCCAGAGTGGAAAATTTGCCCATGAGTGGGGGCTGAAACATGTTTTGGTTCAAATACTATAAACTCTTACTGTCTTTGCTGAATCATAGTAGATTTTCTTGAATACATGTTTTTTTCATTTGCTATATATACTTGGGTACACTACCTGACACTTTTAAGTAGTTATGTTTTATGCTTCTCAGTGGTTTCAATGAGGAGCAAGTCCATAGAACTCCTTATATTGTCCATGCAGGAAGTCCTTCACCTCTTCTAATATAAGAATTTAGTGCTATAAATTTCCCTCTCAACATTGCTTTAGCTATATCTTGCTTCCTTAGATAGGCCGTGTTTTCATTTTCTTTTTTTTGATTAGTCAGGGCTCTCCAAAGAAACAGAAGCAATAGGATATTTATGTATCTGTATCATCTAACTGTAAATAGATCATGGGTAGATCCTATATACCTATATCTGTATCTCGATATTCTATATCTATCTATATCTATCTATCTATCGATCATCTATCTATCATCTAACTATCTCCATATATATATATATATATATATATGAAGAGATTTTGTAAATGGTAGTGACTCATGCAGTTATAGAGACTGGGAAGTCCCATGATCTGTCGTCTGCAAGTTGGAGACCCATGACAGTCAGAGGTATAGTTGGAAGGGCTGAGACCTGAGAGCTGATGCTATAGATTCCAGTTTAAGTCAGAAGTCCTGAGACCCAGGACCAACAAGGGCAGAAGATTAACACTATAGGTCAAGGAGTCAAGCAGAGAGTGAGGTTCAATCTTCCTCTGCCTTTTTGTTTTATTCAGGCCCTTGCTGAATTAGATGGTGTCCACACACTGGGTAGGCCTTCTGCTTTATTCAATGCACCAATTCAAATGCTGATCCCTTCCAGAGACATTCTCACAGACACACCCAGAGATAATGTTTAACCAGATATATGGGCAACTCTGCCCAATCAAGATGATAGATTAACCATCATAATTTTCATTCAGTTCTGTGTATTTTAAAATTTCCTTTGAGATTTCCTCTTTGATGCATGGATTATTTAGAAGTATATTGTTTATTTATTTTTTAAAAGATTTTACTTATTTATTTGACAGAGAGAGACACAGCAAGAGGGGAAACAAAACAAACAGGGGGAGTGAGAGAGGGAAAAACAGGCTTCCCTCTGAGTAGGGAGCCTGATGTAGGGCTTGATCCCTGGACTCTGGGACCATGATCTGAGCCGAAGGGAGAAGCTTAAGGACCGAGCAACCCAAGCGCCCCTAGAAGTATACTGCTTAATTTTCAGTCTTTGTAGATTTTCTTGTTGTGTTTTTGGTATTGATTTCTAGTTTGATTTCATCATGGGCAGAGGACATACTCTGTGTGACTATCTCCAAATTTTAACATAGCAGATTATACACTTTAATGACTCTCTCACTCTTTGAATGTACAACAGAAACTCATGTGCTGTCAGAGGAAGTTTCTGGGTGGGACGCAGCTTCCTCTGTGCGAGGCTCAAGAGCTGTCATTGTGTTCTCTGTAAGCAACCTGCAATGCCCCAGGATGAAGACAGAACCCTGCGCAGTGGGGGCCCAGACCCAGCATCTGGTTATCCATGTGAGTCCCCACGTCTCAGAGCAGGGCCCCTCTGCTGGCACAGTATGTCGGACCTGTGGTGGGTCAGGGTTGGTCTGCAGAGGCAGCACCCACTCAGCAGTGAGTATGAGAATGGAGCTAGTCCTGAATCATGGGGAGGAGTTCACCCATAGGCCCATGAGGCAGCAGAAGGCTGGGTCCTGGCTAGAGACCTCAGCTACCTTCTGGTTTTGCAGGCAGGTCCCAGGTCCCCACTTGCTGAGGAAATCCACCCAGGGCAGCCCCCTGTCCTGGGTGGCTTGGCATAAGCAGGATATGGTATGTGAGACAAAGACAGACTTGGTTACGGAGCCAACTTGGGAGGAATGAACCAGAACTCAAGGAGAATGACAGAAATTGAAGAATCATGCTTGAGTGGCTTCCCCTCCCCCACTACCTCCTAAGATGGTGTTGGTTGTGTGTAGCACTTGTCACCTCTTCAGGGCTTGCTGGCCCTGCTCCTCTGTCCCCCACGGGGGTGTGTAGCTGAAGTCGGTGGCCGTGTGGTTCATGTCGGGCCCCTCTTGGCTCTGCCCACCTCCACTCTCTAGGGTATCAGCAGCATCACTGAACATATGTTCGTATACATGCGACTCGGTGACTCCATCTGTAGGATTTATTTTCCTGCAAATGGACGTGCAATCAAGTGAAAACCAACGACAAAGGTGTTCGCCACAGCAGTGCTTGTGACAAAAGTTGGGAAGACACCTAAAGCCCACCCAACAGGGGACAGCTGAAGTATAGTTTCATCCATTCACACGATGGCATATGTCTGCCACTGGAAAGCAGAATTCTGTGCCTCAAGGTATTTTGATATGTGCTCCGTAAGTTCCCAGGTGTAGGAAAACGCTGGTCTAAGTCTCCCCAGACATGCTCACATATGCCTGGACAGCCGGAAGGCCCATGGCACAGTGCAGGCAGTGGCTATGGCCTCGGGGTGCGACTGTCTGCACCCCGATTCCCTGCATCACTTGACTTCCTTGCACTAAATCCGGATTCCATCACCTTTAGGCCTGCTTTCCATGTCCTTTTCTGTTATGTGCTTAGCATCCATTCACAACTTTATAAAAACATCTCTTTGGGGAAAAATGAGCCCGGGAAGAAAGTGTGAGTTATGAGCCCTATTTTTCCTAAAGACTATCCACTTTTCCCCTACTGTATGCAAGTCATTTTCAGGAGCCACTTGGGAATTTCCTGTTTATTTACAAGGGATTCCAGGCAAACTCAGAGCCCAGCTCCACACTGCCTGGCCCGGAGTGGCTTTGGCCGACTTGCCGTCTGAGGTGGAGTTAAGAGCCACTCCCCTCAAACCTTCCCACACTGCCTGCTCCCGCCCGCTGTGGGCTCTGGGCAGCTGCCAGGGGAGGCACCAGGTGCCCCCAATACCAAAGGGAAAGCCCCTCAGGATGACTTCTTGATTTTTCCTAAAGATTTTATTTATTTACTTGGCAGAGAGAGAGAGAGAGAGAGAGAGAGAGAGAGAGAGAGAGAGAGAGAAAGCACAAGCAGGGTGAGCTGAAGGCAGGTGGAGAAAGAGAGGAGGAGGCTTCCTGCTGAGCAGACAGCCTGACTTGGGGCTCGATCCCAGGACCTCAGGATCATGACCTGAAGGTCAACGCTTAACTGATTGAGCCACCTGGGCACCCCCAGGATGCCTTCCAGTAAGGGGTTCTCATGAGAATTTCGGCCTGAATCTGGGAGACACTCAAAGATGGTCCGTTTCTGCCCCCTTGACCTCTCAAAGGCAGCGATGCTGGTGTGCTCCGGGGAAGGAAACATTCCCTCCCACACGAGCACGAGCATGTATGGCCTCGAGACCCACAGCCACCTTCAGACACGGAGACACACCACCAGGCCCAGGGACAGACACACACACACTAATGGACATTCAGAGGTGCACACAGGCACCCCCCAACACACACACACACACAGACATGCACACATGCACACCAGCACCCGCAGATAGGCGAGGATGGACAGACACAGACACACGGACACACACACATAGACACTCACAGGCTCGCACGTTCCTGTTTTCGAGGCTTTCTGCAGGCTCGTTCCATCAGAGCCAGGCCTGGGCCCCAGACCATGGGGCATCCTCTCTCCGTGGGTGGGCAGGCTTGTCAGATGGGCCCGCCTTACACCCACGTCCACACCTGGCTCCTTCCCCACCTGCCGCTGACTCTTTATGCACGGGATCTCCCAGGACTTTTCTCAGACACTGCTTGTGAGGCCTGAGGCCCCTGAAGGGCTAGTTCTGCTCTGACTATCGACCCATTTTTCACACCTAAGTCAATAATTTCCCACAGCCAGAGGGGAGTCGCCTCAGGGTTCCAGGACTGTGGGAGCCAGAGAATGTGAGCGGTAGACAGCCCCTCCGGGCACAGAGTCACTGAGCACATCAGGAAATGAGTCGTGGGCTGCTTAGTCCCACAAAGTCCCCTCTGCCTGCCAGCAGGCCTGCCAGAGCAGGTTCTGTATTCCCTTCCTTTTCTCCCTGCTCTGCTCTCCCGCTTAAGAGAAGGCCTTCTGCTCAGGTGAGTCAGATTTGAGGACCCTGAGTCATGAATTCTGGGGATGGAGTTTTCATAATGGTTTAATGTCAACATAAGTGGCGGAGGGCCCTTCTCCCACCTCTGCCAACGTAGTTGGTGAGGACACCTGTCCCTCAGGAGTTGCCAGGTTGCCCACTAGTTATAGACTGAATGCTTATGTACCCCCCCAAAATCCATATGTTACATCCTAATCCCCAGTGGGATGGTTTTAGGAGATGGGGCCTTTGAGAGATGATTAGATCATGACCCCAGAGGGCCAGCTGGCCTCTTCTGCCATGAGAAAACCCAGCAAGAAGACAGCTGTCTCTGAGCCAGGAAGAAGGGCTCTCTCTGCTGGTGCCTAGATTGTAGGACTTCCCAGCCTCCAGAACTGTGAGAAATTGATGTCTGTTGTTTATAAGCCACCCAGGCTGTGGTGTTCTGTTTAACAGCCTGAATAGACTCAGACACCAGTTACATCTGAGTGGAAATTCAGTGGAAAATTTTTTAGTAGAAGTATGTCCCAAATATTGTATATGACATACTTAAACTAAAAACTATGTTCGATGTTTCTTGGAAATTCACATTTAATGAGGAAGCCATGGTTCATTCCTTCTTTCTAAATCTGGCATCCCTACCCAGGCCCTTCTCTCTGGAGGCTCACTTTTCTTCGGCAAAGTAGCTGACTGGGGAAAGGCCGGGTGGGCGGAAGCACATGTGCCCTCTCTTCCACAGGACCTCTTCCCTGCTAGAAGACATCTCCTGGTGTGTTCCCTCCCGCAGCATTATTTGCCTCATGTGCTCTGCACGTGCTAACAATCTGGTCCTCCCAGCAGTGGTTTGCTCAGTTCTGTCCAGCACAGTGTCTATGCCAGGGGCTCCTTCTGTCCCTGGCCCGACCTCTGGCTCCTTCTTCCTCCCTGTGCTCCTCCCTCAGCAGAGGTTCACTTGACTCCCGCCCTGGTGGGGTAAGTGGCAGTACCTGGAGCCCTGTCCTGTCCTTGGGGAACCTGCATGCCGGGTGGGCAGTGCAGCTCAGAGGAGCTCAGGGGAAGGAGAGGTCAGCAGCATGTGCCAGCTGGATCTGGGATGACTAGCCTTTGCCCTTCATGCTGGACCCATAGGTAAGCTGGTGAACAACTCTTTCTTCCAACCATTTCCTTTCCTCCAGGTGGCCATTCTAAAGCAGGATAAGGGCCACAGAGTGTGGCTGGTGAGGATGGGATTGAATCCAGGGCTATCCTCAGGTGTATTCCTGGTCCCAGGGAGGCCAAGCTCCTGCAGCTTTCTGAAGATCATCCAGGAGGAGGAGCATCTCAAGCCCATTAGAGACCCTAAGGACTGCTTCTTTCAAACCTTTGATCAGTTATGTGGCCTGATGATCCATGCAGACCAGGGTAACTGGCTTTAGGTTCTTGAAGGCTGATGTGGAGAAAGGGGAAGGGGACATCAGGGCAGCTCTGGTCCTGTCTTGTCAAAATCTCCCTGATGCATGCACATGTGGTAAGATCACTGGCTTTTATGGAATGGAGCTGAGGTGAAATTTTACACAATGAGTTTGGCCAGGACCAGGGAAACCTCAGTGGTCTGCCTGGAGGAATATAGCCCTGCACCTGGTTATAGGGAAAGAGAGAATCAGAATTCCCCTGGGACCACTGGGGTGGCAGGGGCCAGAGCTGAGCTTCCACCAGCAGGCCTAGCCATGGAGCTACAGAGAGGGTTGTGAAGGAGGAGTTCCCAGAACTCAGACTTCAGCCAGTCCCTGGTCACAAAGTACTTCCCCCACTCTGTCTTCCCCTGCCTATTCCACACCCTGGGGACAGAGGCAGACAGATGTTATGATCACTGCTGTCACAGGTGAAGAAACTCTATCCAGCTGTTTGGTGGTTTGTCCAAAATCCCAGAGAAAACTGGAGGCCCACCCCCTGGCTTCCAGGCCTGGGGCTCGGGAGTGGGTGTGGGGATCAGCCTCACTGGGATCCTTACTGGAAAATCCTGGTCCTGGGGTCTGCACCTGGGCTCCATCTACTGTGACCTCCACTGCTCCAGAGGAGAAGGGGGCCTCTCAACTGAGCACTCACACAATATAACAGGTGTGTATATGCCCTCCAAACTGGTATGGACTCTGCATCTCAGACCTACTTTCCAGTTCAGATTCTTTCTTCAACTGTGACTAATTTGTGTGTGTGCGTGCGCACACACACACACGAACACACACACACACACACTCTCTCACTCTCCCGCTCAGAAGCAATTTTGGGAATATAAGAGAGAATAGTACTTTATATTGAAGGCACTACTCATTGTGGTTATAATGCTATAGTTTGTGCCATTATTTTTTATTTAGAACTGCAATTAAAGCCATTACTTGAACTTGAACTTGAGGTATACATACAATACATACATAAGCTTACATTAGTTATTTTTCACAAGTAACATTATATTTTAATGGGGCACTTGGATGACTCAGTCAGTTAAGCATCTCCCTTAGGCTCAGATCATGATCCTGGGGTTCTGGGATCAAGCACTGATTTGGGCTCCCTGATCAGTGGGGAGCCTGCTTCTCCTTCTGTCCTTTACTCTATTCGTGCTCTGCCTCTCTCACAAATAAATAAATACATAAAATCATTAAAAAAAAATAAAGGGGCACCTGGGTGTCTCAGTCATTAAACGTCTGCCTTTGGATCAGGACATGATCCCAGAGTCACGAGATCGAGCCTCACATTGGGCTCCCTGGTTGGCAGAAAGCCTGCTTCTTCCTCTTGCGCCCCTACTTGTGTTCCTTCTCTAGCTGTGTTTCTCTCTGTCAAACAAACAAATACAATCTTAAAATAAATAAATAAATAAATAAATAAATAAATAAATAAATAAATAGGGGTGCCTGGGTGGTTCAGTCATTAAGCGGCTTAAGTCATGAACCCGGAGTCTCAGGATGGAGCCCTGCGTCCAGCTCCCTGCTCGGCAGGAGGCCTGCTTTTCTTTTCCCTTGTCACTCCCCCTGATTGTGTTTCCCTGCTAGCTGTGTTTCTCTCTGTCAAATAAATAAATAAAAGATTTAAGATAAAATAAAAACAAAAAATTAAATATTAAAAACTCTGTGCCATTGATTTATATCTTGATTTACTGAAGTGAAAGGAGAACAGCATTCAACTAGGATGGGTTGTGCTTACAATCAGTCTCTTCAAGTGAAGAATGTTGTTCTCTCCCTTTGTACCTGCCCCAGGCTATACAATGTCCTAAGAGGATTCATAATAAGAAAAATGTCAATTACTACCTCTAGATCTTGCTTTGGAAGGAGCTAAGGAGAAAGCATGGGCTTTTCTCTTTTCAAATAAGGGATCTTAATTTTTCTTCCTGTTGAAAAATGTTAAGTTTATTTTTAATGTATCACTATGGTCTTTGAATATTTGCATCCTCCCCCCAAAATTATATGCTAAAATTCTAATTCCCAAAATAATGGTATTAAGAGCTGGAGTCTTTGGGAGTTGGGAGGTGCCCCGTGATGAGATCAGCACCCTTGTAAAGGGGTCCCAAAGCGTTCCCTGCCCCTTCCACCATGTAAGGGTATGAGAGGTCTATAACTTCCAAGAGGGCCCTAACTTCACAGTGTTGCTATCCTGACCTCAGAGTGGGGACACCTAAATTTCTATTGTTTATAAGCCTCCTGGCCTGTGTCACTTTGTTATAGAGACCAGGATGGACTGAGACATGTATCTCAGTCATGGATTTTTGCAGCTTTCAGGTAAAGTCTAGCACTTTGTTCATATAAAGCCTATGAGAAGAGAGGTCAGAAGAGATAGTCTCCCTTTAAATCATGACATCGTTTATTCAAGTCTTGGCTCAACCCCTTCCCAGTAAGGGCGTAGCACCCATGGGTATGCCACTCGTGATCTGCAATACAAGTTTGTTTCAACAACTGCTGTAGTCATGTGTTCTTTAACATCTTGTTTATTAGCAAAATCATCAATCCAGCTGTCTTTAGGGGCTCCTACATACTAACATTTTATGGAATTCTTCTTTATAGAAATTCTTTTTCTGTACTGTCCACAGCCACTATTAAACTCAGTGTTAGTATAGTTGTGTAGACTAGTAGGTGTGTAAGGAAGAATGGTTCTTGGCTACCAATTCGGAAATGTGTATTTCTACCCACTGTCTCCTATACATGACTTCTTATTGAAGGGGATGTATGTACAACTTCACTTGCAGAAATGTGGTAAAAGACATTGACCTCTATATCCTGGTGGCAGAGAGTTCTTGGTCTTGGGGAGCTGACTCCCCTCCAGCCCCCTGCACTGCTCTGTCTCCCGTGACACAGGCTGAGAGAAGCAGCCAGAGAAGCACAGTTCAGCCCGCTGCCACTCCCAGCTACTATACCCCAGAATCAGCCATTTCTCTAAGGAGCCCTCATTTATTCTGCTAGGAAAATGGGATTTAGAAACCAAGATCTGTGGGCTGGGTGTGCTCTCTGCTCCTGGAGTATTGCGGCTTCGAGCTCCTCCCAGCCGACAGAGCCAGAAAACATGTTTGTGTCCCCACCCATTTACATGAACATACTTTTAATCATTTCTCTACCTGCCCCTGCACACTGAACTAAGCACGTGTTCAACATCACACTGATGTCTCAGATCCTGCGGCATCCCCTAGGGAAGGACTCATTCCCATCTCCCTCTGCTAATCTGTAACCTCCCTCTCCAACAATGAGACACCAGCTCCCACCATCCATGTGTGGTCGCCTGTATGTTCAATCCCAGCATATGTGTGCAGCAGTTTCGTAACTGTTTATCTTGTGAGAAGCTAGAGCAGTGTTTAAGTACTGCTGCTTATGTTTGTAGTCTTTCAGTTTCCAGTCAAAACACCATTTTCCCAAGTTACTTAGGTCAGCTGCTTTCCACCCCCACCCCCTTCCCAGAGGCCACGTCACATATTTGTATATGATCAGAGTCTGGTCACAGTCTGCGTTCCATCCTGGGGTCCCCCAACCTCCTTTACACGTTTATGCGCATTAAAGTGCAGACTTTAATGTGCCATTCTATGGGTTTCGTATCCACCACCCCAGTACCAGGCAGAACATTTCCATCACCCTAAAAATTCCCCTTTGAGGTCAGCCACTTCCTGATTCCCCAGCTCTGACAACCCCTGATGTGTTTTCTGTCTTTACAGTTTTGCCTTTGGCAGATGTCATATGAATGGAGTCATACAATATATAGATTTTCGGATCTGGCTTCTTTCATTTATGCTGTAAAAAAAAAAAAGCAACTTCAAGTTCACCAAAATCTTAGTCTTGTCTTTTATCTCCCTGAAACTGGTAAACATAGCTCGTTAAGAATCTGTGAGTGGTATCTTTACTATGTGGAACTTGTGTGAGCCTGTTTCTATTGCTAGTGTTTCTGCTGGGTTTTATTTGTGTTGGTTTATCTTCTTGACTGCTTGGTTATCTTTTATTGTGAGTCAGATATTCTACATGTAAAGCTGTTTGTAGAAATATTTTGAAGGATAGGTTAATGTTATTGTCTTTTTACAGATAATTTCTGATTGTTTCTGGCAGGCTCATAGCATCCAAGATCCTTTAATCCAATTCAGGAATTGAGGTCTCCTGGGCCACTCTGATGACTGAAGCCAGGCTGTAGTCCCTATAAAGACTAATGTTCTTGCTTCTCCTAGAAAGCAATCCTTTAATCTCTCAGACCAAAGCGTGTCTCAACCCCACTAGTACTTTTATTCTTTTTTTAAAAAAGACTTTATTTATTTGTCAGAGAGAGAGAGTGAGATAGAGCACAAGCAGGTAGAACAATAGGCAGAGCAGGCAGAGGGAGAAGCAGACTCCCTGTCAAGCAAAGATCCCCATGCAGGACTCCATCCCAGGGCCCTAAGATCATTACCTGAATCAAAGGCAGACACCTAACCATCTGAGCCACCCAGGCATCCCTAGAGCTTTTATTCTTGGTGGGTCCCAAACTTTGATGTTTCTGCTCTTGTAGAAATGGTAGTCACCCCTAGACTTAAAAAGGCCCCAAATGTTGTCATTCTTTATAACCCTGTTGCTAATCTGATGTCTTTTAGCAGATGTTTCTTATATTTTATGCAGACTTTCTAGTTGGATAGATTGGATGGATTGACTCATATTACTCAGTTCACTGTAAAAGGGAGGCTCTCATACTTTCTCAGGCAAGCTTTCCAACCAGATCATCCAGCTTCTCAGCCGACCTTTTACTGTGGGCTTGACATCTGGACTCCTTCTTCTCTCTGCATCATTGAGACTCATTTCCAAGAGAGATCCATGAGTTGGATCTGAGGAATGGTCGTGTAGGGTGCCCAAATACCCTGGCACTCTTTGTCTACACCACTGTTATGTGTGGGCAGCATCCTGGGGGGCTCTGAGGTAAATCCTGGGGTACCTGTCAACTTACCTCCCTCCTTACATTCCCAGGGACCCCACTCAGGGATTGTTTCTCTTCTTCCAGAAAATTTATCACCAATATTTAGAAAATAAGTATTTCCACTGTTTTACCATACACACCTTTGAGTGACACTCTTGAAGGCTATCTCAGGAGTTGTAAGAGTGAAAATAGCCAAGTCACTTTTTAAAGCCTTGAAGATATCTTTGTCCCTTCAGGCTGACAACAAGATACCAGAGCAGGGGCCTTAACAACGAACATTTATTTCTCACAGTTCTGGAGGCTGGGAAGTCTGTACTCAAGTTCAAGCAGGTCCAGTGTCTGAAGAAAGCCCTCTTCTTGGTTTTCAGATGGCTCTCTTCTTGCTGTGCCCTCACATGTGGTGGTAGTGTGGGTATAGAGGGGAAGAGAGACGGCGAGTCAGGGAGAACAGGCTCTCTGGCTTCTTCTTATAAGGTTACTAACCCCATCATGGACTCCACTTGCATGACCTAATCACCTCCTTAAGATGCTACTTCAAAACACCACCACACTGAAGGATAGGATTTCAACATATGGATTCTGGGGTGGGGTGGGAGGCACAGACATTCAGTTCATAACACAAGAGAAAGACTAAGGATCATTATAACTATTACTCTAAAGCTTTCAGATGGGGACCACCAACCAATATCCCAAGGGCCCTTAGCCCTCTCCTTATTCATACCTTTTCATTGTCCATCCTTCAGTGTCCAGAGCGAATGGGCCTCAGCACACGTCCAGCAGTGGGCACCCAGTAACTTTTCATTCGTGATCACAGAGCACCTGTCACAACAGCTCTCAGAATCCCAGTTAGCTGTGACAGGAAATAATCACAGGCATTAACCAAGAGCCTTGGGTTTTTCTCAGGGTGGGGAGGATGTGGAGAGGTGCTTCCAAAAATATTCAAATAGACCCTCACCTTGAGGCTATGAAAAACCACCTTGAAAGCATTTTTCCTCTGGTGGCAGCAGTCTGTGATTATATCTATTATATTTCTCTTTGGTACAAATCCTTCTCATGGTGGTAGTTCTGAAGCACCTAGAAAAAGCTTTTTGCACACATGGTACAAAAATCATCGAAAGAATGGAGTTGATTATTTTTAAGGAAAAAGTTGTTTTTGAAGTCAATGCCTTTCATGTTACTATTCATTCTTATTTTTTTTTATTTTTTTATTTTTATTTTTTTTTTTTTTCATTCCTATTTTTGAGCGGTGAAATGTATGGACTTAGTATTTGTGAAAACCATGTGGTAGCAAAGAGGCTGGACTTTATTTTATAATAAAGTGTCAAGTGTTAAGTCTACACTTTTTTAAAAGATTTAATTATTTTAAAGACCCACACACAGAGTGTGCACGAACGAGTGGGGGGAGGGGCAGAGGGAGAGATTCTGAAGCCGACTCTCCAACCAAGCGTTGCGGGGGGAGGGGCAGTTTCTGTTTAATGATCCTGAGATTTGACCTGAGCTGAAATCAAGAATCGGATACCACTTAACTGAGTGAGGCACCCAGGCGCCCCACAAACTTCTGATTTTATTACTTTTGGGGGCACCATAGTAGGTTATAGTTTTCGGATCAAGGGCACAAAGTGAAGCAAAATCTGGAACCACGGGTCAAGGCATTGGCTTTGAAAGGAGAAGTAAATTTTTTTAAAGATTTTATTTATTTGACAGAGAGAAACACAGCTAGAGAGGGAACACAAGTAGGGGGAGTGAAACAGGGGGAGGCAGGCTTCCCGCTGAGCAGGGAGTCTGAAGTGGGGCTCAATCCTGGGTCTCCAGGATCATGACCTGAGCCGAAGGCAGACACTTAACTACTGAGCCACCCAGGCGCCCCAAATTGTTAGATTGTTAAAGACGGCTTACTGATTGCCCCTAACCTGTGTAAAAAGGAAGAAAACACTGAAAATCCTGTTGTGGATCTCCTAGCACTCCTGACATTTAAGGAGAGGAGAGTGTAAAGTGCAGGTGTCTTCCCAGCTGCCCCTCAAAGCCTCAGACCCAGCTTGGCGGCCCTACCACCAGGGGGCAGCACTTGGGTGACTGTGGCTGCAATGTTGCTTTGCGGGTCTGTCCACCTGGAGGCAGGTGTGTCTTCCTACAAAATCACACACAGGGCCTCAAACTGTATTTAAGTGTGAAGGGAAGAATTAATATATTTACTTCTGTAGAAATTTAAAACTATTAATCAACAGATTTAGAATTAGTACCAAATCCAAAGGAAATATTAAAACCCCATTTCATTCATTCTGAGATGGATATAAATCCACACTTCTGGGGACCCTTAGCATAATTTCTTTACTGGCTTAAATTACATAGAAAATTAAAAGCAATTAAAAGCCCTCCAAGACTGAGATCCTAAAAAAAAATCTACTCTCTATATTTTCTTTTCCTACCATCATGTGGGTCTTTTATTTACAGCATAAATGCAGCTTTGTGGACCCTAACTAAGAAAAAAGCTGAAAGTCCTGCAAAAAGGCTTTTTGAGAGCAGATGAGTGGACAACCACACACCCCAACACATCTCCAGACACAGTTTTGTTGAGGTTGGCCTTCCTTGGGCCCAGCACCAAGACATCTTCATTGTCACCTTGTACTCTGCCAGAGGGATCTGTCTGCTCCATTCGTAATTAAGCTGTCAGCTTCTAAGCTCCTCTTTCTTGCTACAGATGTTTGGCAAACATCATCCCCCATGGGGATCTTTCCTTCCACGGTAGTCATAAAATGGTTTTCAGCTCTAGCATCACTGATCATGGTCAAATCTTTTTCAAAAGAACGAGAGCCCTGGTAGGAGCTGAACTTCTGAGGGGCTGGAAAGATTTCGATGCCTTATTGTTCATACCTGCAACCATCTCCAAGGGCTCGTCCTGCGGTCTTTCACCGTTTTCTCTCCCCAGGCACCCTCCTTCTGTCTTATCTGCATAAATGCTCAAGAAAGAACTGTTGAGCTTTCCAGAAGGACATATGCCTCATTCACGCCTGATCTAGGTCCCCAGTAAGCTCTCATCCCAGTGACCAGGATGCTTTCACTGGGATCCGGAAATTCAAAAGTTCAGAAGGCAAATATGGACCTGATGACTATCAGGGCTCTGCCAGGGTAAGGCAGCCCTGGGATGGCAAGGCTGTACCCACTGCTCTGCCATGATGCTGTGGCCACCACCCTAGGGCTCCTCAGGCACCTGTCTGGCTGGAATGGGTGCAGGGGCTGGCCCATGGACAGAGGGGCCAACAGCACACCTGTGTCCCACTCAGATATGCAGGCAGCAGGGGTGCCCAACAGCAGTGCAGAGACAACCCTGCCATCTTCCCATGGGGACAGCCTGCTAGGAGGTGGGGATGGGCGTGATCACACTCAACTTCCCTCCGTGGCTCCTGAGTGCGGTGTGTTACTGACAGGGTGCAGGTACAGGATCTAGAGGGATGCTCTTTGCCTGCCTAGCTCTGATGACCTCTATGGCTGGCCTGCACCACGCGCTGCTGGATGCATGGTCTCTCCTAAAACGCCTGGCTTCCCCTCCCTCTGCAGGCACGTCCAGGACAAGCACAGACTTAGGGACCCTATGGAGCTGCCTGCTGTCGGCCTCGGCCCCCGACTTGCTTCGTGGCCTGGGTGGGTGTTCTTACCCTCTCTTAGCTGTGGTTTCTGGGTCTACAAATGGCAATGGTGGTCTTACCTGTTGGGTGTGACACTCGCCAGCTGTGCATGGACAGCCTCAAGCCCACTGCTGAGGCTCCCCAAAGTCCTCTCCAGCCCTCAGCCCCAGGGAGGAAGTGCCCCCCCCACGCCAGCTGCCCTTGTCTGCAGTGTCTACACTAATCAGTAGATGTCCCTGTCCTGCTTTCTCTCCCCTTGTGTGTGTGTTTGGTGGTAGTGGTGGAAGGGCCGGGGAGCAGAGGAAGCTGGTCTGTCTGATTCCTTGGTGAAGCCCCAACATTTAGTGAGCCCAGTACAAAGCTGGCTCCCAGTCAGTGTTTGTGTAAGGAGTGCATGCTGCTTGGTGGTAAAAAAGCTGTAAACTGATGCAAGATGGGACATATTATGATTCCATTTGTATGAAGTTTAAGAGCAGACAGCGTAGGGGCACCTGGGTAGCATGAGAAAAGACCCTGCATATTACCCTGGTCGTCTCTTGTAATTCTCCAAACCTCCCCCAGGGGTCTGTGACCTTTCCCAAGGGTGGCTGTGCCCTGGAACAAAAAGACTCATTTCACACATGTCTATTTCCAGACAAATGTCTATTCCCATGTAATTACAGGGACAGGAATACGTTTTTCATTCAGGGTACTTGGCACTTACTCTGTGTTGTCACTGATTTGGGGGAACTGAAAATACCACAGTGACCCTCCCATCAAGGTGGAGGCTTGTAGGGGTCAGAAGATAGAGTTTTGTCCCATGCATGGATGTCCATGGGATGGGTGGGTCTGTGGGCCTATGTGGGTTTCCCGTTTCCCATATATAATTGGGAAAGTTCCATTTGGCAGTGGGCAGGGGACCCAAGTCATCTTTCCTGCCTTGAAGTGAATGCTTTTTTGGTAGAAGGTGGAATGAAGGTGAAACTCAGGCCTGGAATTTCCCTCTGCCTGTCACTGTGGTAAATCAAGGGTAATGAATTCTCCGCCCTGGGGGCATCTCAGAGTTTAGTGGTGTGATCAGGGACTGGAGTGGTTTACGGGAGGAGGTTGCTAGGATAACACTGTGCCCTGTGCCTGTCTGAGCTACGCGGAAGAGGGATGCCTTCTGGAGGAAGGCAGTGGATCACAGTCAACTTACAACTGATGGGTCCTTTCGCTTGCTGCTGCTGTTTTAGATGAAGCACCTTTTCTGGGCGTTGGTGGGTGACTTTGTTTGATCAACTTGTATGAACCACCAGAACAGTTTGCACCTGCCTAGGAGTGCCAACATTGTGGTCTTTCCTCCTGCCAGTTTTCCTGCCCTCTGCTCTACTAGAGCTGGCCAAGATGCCACAGAACACCATACTGGACCTTGTTACTGACCTCCTTATGCTGATTGCATCTGCCTCAGTAAGACACAGAAGTGGGAGGAAAACTCTGCAAATATTCAGGGCCCTACCACTTTGGTGAAGTTTCAGGGGACCATATAGAACTTTTCAGGACACCCCATCAGAGTGAAAAATATACCAATATACCCCCCAAAAGAGGCATGACACTTGCTGAGACTTTTGGATTTTTAAGGCAACCTATGTGCTCTTTGGGTGTGCTCTCCCAATGCATTTATTTACCAAGGAATGAGTAAGGTCATCAGTTTTGAGTGGGACCCCCTGGGCCTTATCCCCTAAGAGACCCAGTGGTGTGCAAGTGTTCATGGTCAACAACAAGGCTGTAGAGAATCCCAGTAGGCAAATCACAGTACAGACTCTAGGGCTCTGGAACAAAGCCATGACCTCTGCTGCAGATAACTGTTCTCCTTTCTAAGAAACAGCTGCTGGAATACTGCTGATCCTGATAGGGACAGAACAGCTGACTGGAAGACATCCACTGACTCCATAATCCTGAGCTGCCCATCACGGCCTGGATATGATCTGACCCACCTACCTATACAGTCAAGCACGTACAGCTGCAGTCTGTCATCAAGCAGAGATGGTGCATAAGAGCCTGTGATCAAGAAAGCCCAGAAGGCACATGTCAGTTGCTTGAGCAGGTGGCTCAAACCCTGTGACATGTTCTCCTGCTTCTTGCCTCCTCTCCTTTAATCTATGCCTCATGGGCAGTTCCTTAGGACCAGATGGCTGAGCAGACCTGCTTCCAGATGGTTTTCTGGGATGTACTGGTTCCAGCTGAGAGCAAGTTATACGAGATACAAGCCCAGTCTGGAGTGTCCTTGAAAGACTGTGGAGAAGGGAAATCATCTAGTGGACGACGCTTGAGCAGAACAAATGTTTTTCACTTTTCTGGGCTGAAAGGCAGCCAGAAGAATTAACCTATACCAGTAATTCTTAACAGGGGATAATCCTCCTATCTCCAACTTGAGGACACTGGCAATATCAGGAGGACATTTTTGATTGTCACATCCAGGTGGAGGGCATGACTAGCACTGGTGGTCGAGGTCAGCCAGGAATGTTGTTAAACATCTTACAATGTACATAGAACAGTTACATAAAGGAAAGAATTAATTGGATCCCAAATGTCATTAGTGGCAGTATTAAGAAACCCTGACTCACACTGGGGCAAATATTTCGGCTGGTCAGGAACTTTGAAGGAATAAGACTCACAGGCTGGTGATGAGATGGTATGGGGACACAGGGAAGACGTCTGTTGATGGCTCTCTCAAAATGTGCGTAGAGCATGAAGATACTTGTGCCCGAATTTTTATGTTCATTAAAGGCCCTGTGCAGAGAAGACTAAAGAATCAGGTGAACAAGAAGGCATGTTCTATGATGTCAGCCAACCCTTTCCCAGCCATCCTGATGTTTGCTCAATGGGCCGCTCTACAGAGATCCTAGCTGCAAGGATGGAGGCTCTTCATGAGCACAACCCCACAGATTTCCTCTCACCAAGGCAAGCCTGGAGACTGCCTCTGTTGTGCCATAGTGACTTCTGTGACCAACAGAAAGCTCACTGATTGCGATGGCCAGCCAGCCCCCTGGTGGCTGACTGATCACACCAGATCCCTTCCATTATGGAGGAAAAGCACTTGCCCTTCATTGGAATAGCTGTATTCTGGATTCAGATCTGCCCATTCAGCAATGCTTCCGCCAAAAATGACCAGTCATAGATATTGTGAATGCCTTGTTCACCATTATGGTATTCCACAGGTTGCTTCTAAAGATTTTATTTATTGTCCCCCCACGTGGAAGGCCCTGTGGAACCATGTACTCCCAGAGATAATAGCTCCTCCTCCGAAACGGGAAACCAGCCCTTCAGGGCTCCTCCTCTGGGCTCCAGAAGTGGAGGCACCAGCCAGGCAGCCTCCCTTTGCAGAGGTCTGAGGCCAACTCTGTGGAGTCCGTCTTTCCCTTTTCCCTTGCAGCTTTGAATGCTCTCCACCTCACTCCCCAGCCCAGCCTTGTGCTGAGCCGCTTCCCATAGGTGCTCTTGCTATGGGACCTCTGTGCTCCCTTCTTGTGCATTTTGCTCTACCAATACCTGTTCGTCCAGTTCCCTGATTTCTTTTTTCTTAAATGACCACAGTCTCCTTGATTTGGTTGGGGACTTAGAGCTCCTGCTCTAGAATCCCTCATTTTAAGAGTACCAGTCTGGCTTTCTGTCTCCCAATGCAGGGATCCCATACCATCCTGTACAGCAGCCATGGAAGAATCTGCATCTCCTCTGGGATTCTCTGGCTGTCCTGAGAGAACTAAGAACATCAGGGACAGACATGGATGAGTCTTACTGGCCTTACTAGTGATCCCAGGAGTATGTAGAGGCCGTTGGCCCAGAGAGTCCAATAGGCCAGCTGAGCGTCATTCTTCTCCTTCCATTCATGCTAATCCACACTGCCCTGCTCCCACTCCAACTCCAACCTCCTGCAGCGAGATGAAGGCTCGTGGTGTGTCAGATTCCATGATGCTGACTGTGAAGCCACATTCATCCTCTATGCTCTCTGCTTCCCTTTTGCTTATATTGCACCCTCTACATACACAGATTAAGAAATATCGCGCCAGAGTGCCTGGGTGGCTCAGTCATTAAGCATCTGCCTTCGGCTCAGGTCATGATCCCAGGGTCCTGGAATGGAGCCCCACGTTGGGTTCCCTGCTCAGCGGGGAGCCTGCTTCTCCTTCTCTCACTCCCCCTGCTTGTGTTCCCTCTCTCTCTGTCTCTCTCTGTCAAATAAATAAATAAAATCTTAAAAAAGAAAGGTGTTATTAAAAAAAAAGAAATATCCTGTCAATTTCATTCAGATAGAAAGTGTCATGATCATTTTTAAAAAGAGGGATTTTTTTTCTCTTATACAATGAAACTATGGTAACTGGTTTACATCTCATCTGATTTAAAAAATACTGATATGAATAGTTGCCCAATAGAATATTCTTCTGGGCCATAAAGCTTTTCTTAGATACCTTTTTATCAGGAACACAGGAGCAAACAAATAATCGGACCAAGCAATGCTTTACAAACATGTTAATTTTATTGAGTAGGCATGAAAGCTTCTCTCTCTGTCAAGTAATAGAGAAGCCGTGTCACACGGATTACAGAGCTATTTTTACTTGAAATAATCTTTCATAAAAGAAAGAAATGAAATACAGTTCTTCTATAAAAAGTGCAGTAGTCATTACTGGAAGTTTTCCAAAATGAAAGCAAGATTTACTACATATTGCAAAAATTGGTTTAGTGCTTTAATACTTAATAAAGTAACAACCCAACCACCAAAGACAGCTCTTATAACGGGTTCCTTCTCCAGGAATGGACCAGGTGGAAAAGAATATATTTGCACTGAGTTAGAATGAACACTCCCAGGTAGACAAGGGCTCTGGATACCTTGGTCAAAGTAATGAGATTTATGATCCATTTTTCCTCCATGTTCTCTTTTGTCCACAGTAATCAAGTAAATTGGGGAAACAAAGCAACATATTTCATCATGAAATGGGTCAAATGAACCAAAAAAAATAAAAAGAGTTAAGGAACAGAAACAGAGAAACAACATTCACTGACTCCCATAGGCCAAACACATCTTTGAAGGAACAAAGCAATAACATATCAACAACCCTCGGTTAAAACAAGACCAACTTAATCAAAGATGATGGTGAACAGGGTTCAAGCTCTGCAGATAAGGCTGTGAGCAGATTCAGGCCAGCCAACCTGCACCTCTAAGAGCCCCCTCTGCTGAAGTGACTGAGGACCCAGGCTTCCCTCCTGTGTTGAATGGTGACTGGCTCTGTCAGAGGTGGAGTATGCTTTTATACTGAGGCTCCAGGCCATGGCGGATCTCCAACCATGATCATGGCTGTGTTACTACTTTTGGTCATAAATTAGTGGAGACAAGCTGCCCCACTCCCGCCTGCCAGATTGTAATTCCAAATCAGGTGTTTGGATTCCATTCCATGCAAGCAGGAAAATGTGTAGGAAGAACTTAGGCAGACCACAGAGCACCTGCCATGGAGAAAGGTTTGAGGGCTCAAGGGGGCAGCCCTGGGAAAGCCCGTGTTCTGAGTACTGGCAGGAGTGCCCCCGCAGCTTGTTAGGGCAGCGATGAAAGGGATGCTGTTTATTTGGCAATTTAGGCAAAGGGTCACACATGTGTGGGCCTACTTACTGTCTGCTGGGCAGACGCGGAGGGTGTGTTATGAAGAGGACTTCACATCCCCACCATGAGGGACCCTAAGATATGGCACCCAGAGAAATGACAGCAAAAAACACGGAAGGAAGTTAAAGAGAAAGACAAGGCCTTTTAACCAGGCTACAGTAGGACAAAGGTCCTATAAGAAGCTTATAACAGTATTTTGCCAACGACTCTTAGAGGAAAACACATTTGGCCAAAGGACCTGGAAATAAACACCAACGTTAGGTAGTTGTGAAAATCATTCTGCAGGGGTGGGCAGGTCAGAGGAGGAATCATCCCTCCCCTGCTGGTGAGTGAGGTGGCCCGACTGCATTTTAAGGCCTCTTGCTCTGGGGGGCCCAGGGCCAAAGAGGCATGTGTTGTTTGGCTCTGTCTCTCCAGCACATGCCCACCAGGGATGGAGGGGGAGATTCAGAGAGGCTTTGATTCTCTGCCCCTGCTGCTTCCAGCTTTGTCAGTCCAGTTACCCATGCCTGCCCCTGTTATCCTGTGCAAGAAGCGCCTCTTCCTCTGAGGGCCTGCTTTTGGTGACAAGACGATGGGTCCTTCTAGGGGTCAGATTGACTCTCTTCCCTGGGCTGGGTCATCCACTGCCACCTGAGTTTGTTACAGGAAGGAGTGCCAGTCTCCCTGGAGACACTGTGGAGGAACATTGTCCACAGGGCTGATTTTAAGGGACCCCTACAATGGCCCAGGCCCACAATGACACCATGGAGGTCCAGAACGATGTGCGTGATCATGAGAGGAGCCCGGTAGGAAAATTGCCCTTGCTGTAGCTTGCTCCAGAGAGCTTTATGTAAATAGTGGGGCCTCATAGCTGTGGGAGAGGGCCACAGGGCAGGTCTTTGCAAAGACATGAAAAAACCTGCCACAGTCAGGTTGATGTGCTCACTGTCGTATCTGGCCTCATGGACCACCGGCTGGAGAAGCAGCCTTGCTGCTTTTTCAGCTAAAATTTTCCCCACTTGGGGACAGTAGTGGACTATGGATTGGATAAAGGTTGAAACTGGTATTACTAGGCTTAATGGTTATCAAATAACTGATTTCATTTTTTCAACAGATATTTATCCAGTGCCTAATACACGTCAGGCACTGTTGTAGGCACCAGGAACACAGCAGTGAGCAAAACATACAAAAAGTCCTGCCCACATGGAGCTTACATTCTGTGGGGGTTGGCGGAAGGACATAAAGTGAATGAGCAATGCATATGTGCAGCACTGACATGGTAATGAACACATAAACGATGCACAAGGAGGTGGCAGGGAGGGTGAGCTGTGTTGTCCTTTTCAGTAAGTCAGGGAAGCCTTCCTTGAAAGTGACCTTGGAGCAAAGACTGGCAGATGGTTAAGGGTGAGGCAGGTGGCTTGGGTGGGGGAGAACATTCCAGGTGCAAGGAGGAACAGTATGTGCAAAGGCCCTGAGGCAGGCCCGTGCTGCTGGGGCAGAGCGGCTAACAAAGAGGAGGAGAAGGTCAGAGAAGTATTGGAGTGGGAGTGGTCTTTGTAATGACTTGGCTGTTTCTTCATTGAAAGTCATCCTCCACTGTTTGTAAATACCGTCAAACAGCTGGTTTTTACTAACTTGTCCTCATTAAATTAACAGGTTGCTTTGGTCTTGAGTAGATTCAGCCTATACCCTTAAAACCAACTGGTACTCTTCACCTTGTAAAGAACTGATTATATATATGTGTGTATATATGTATACACACACATATATACACACATACACATACGTATGCACACCATGGATGTACTAGTATGCTCTCTTGGGTGAATAAAAAAGTGTAAGCCACAGGCATCCTTTTGTATCTACACAACTGTGGCTGGCGGGCTCCTTTTTTTTTGCAAGAACCGAACAGTAAAAATGCAATTTTCAACTAATTGCTTTGCAGAATGTACTAGAAATAGTAACATGGCAAGGACTGTTTGGTGAGAGGGGCTTCAGTGCTGTCCTTGGGGTTATGTGTAAAGTCGGCCCCTTGGAGTAAAGCATGTTGATACTGCAGAGCCCACACATGCCAGTCATTTCGGAAGGTGCATGCAGGGCCTCTCCTTCTCTTCTCTACTGGGGGTGGCGTAGTCCAAGAAGGGCTGCTTTTGGGGTGGACTCCGTAACTGCTAACAAGGCATTCTGAACACTGCTTGGAGCCGAAGTGCCAATCTTCTAAAACACTGCACCCTGGAAGTGCTCCATACAGCCTGGGGTGGGGGGCGTCTCCTCAGAGGGAGTGGGGGCTCCCCGTCATGCACGCCCTGCAGGTTTTTCTAGGAGTACCTGCCCTGGACCCAGCCCCGTGTCAACAGGCAGCACTGTGAGAGACACGCTCTGTGCCAGCACTGTAGAGTAGCTGTGGGGGAGATGCAGGTGGTTGTGGATGAAAGGATGAAACTGAGCACCCCCTTTCTGCCCTGGAGAGCCACACCAAAGTGGGGCAGTGTGAGTAGGACTGAATGGGGAGGTGGTGCCCAGGGGTCTCCAGAGAGCCACCACTTTAAGGCTTTTGGGAAGGGGGTACCTTCTCTCTGGTGCCAAGAGTGCCAGCCACAGTGTGTCTGCCCTCAAGGTGACCCAGACTCTAGCCAGAGCAGAGGCTGCCTCAGCAGCCCACAGGGGCATGTCACAGTGGCTGAAGTTTGGCAAGGCAGGGCTCACTCAGCCACGGAAACGCATTTTTGTCTTATTTATTAGAAGCATTGAAAGAAAGAAAAGGGAAAAAAAAACACTGGAGGAACTTATTTTGTAAAGTCCACACCACAATGAGGAGAAAGAAATCATGTCATAAAGAAAGAAACCCCAAACATGCTTCAGCTTTTACTCCAGGTCATGTAAGTACACGAAAGACTAACAGAAATGGAACTTAACGCACACATGGGCTTGACAAAGCCTTTTTTTCCCTTGCAGAAATTTCTCACCACCAATAAGTACAGCCCCCCCCTTTTTTTCCTTAACTGATGTGAAATATATTTTGATAGGTTAAGTTTATTTTTGCAAAGTAGAATGGTTTGCAAAATAAGCTTGTGGATGCTAAGAGAGGGGGTGAGAGCCATGTGCCCTGGCGGTGTGGAGAAACCTTTTATCTTGTGTCGCCAAATTCCTGATGGTAAGCTGCTAGAACTAATGAATCATTTTGGAAAGTATTAAAATTTTAAAGTAACAGATCCAAACTTTTCAGAACTCCACTTGAGTCACTGGGTGGTAACAGGTAAAAGAAAGTCTGCAGTAAGTTTGTGAGTATAAAGTACTCATTTAAGAGGAAAGGTGCAGTACCAAAATCCATGGACAGAACAAAAAAAAAATCAAGCTTCCAATAAAAAAAAGATAAGACATTTACATGTTCCCACTTTCAGAGGGGATGTGAGCAAATAGCAAAAAGCACTTAAACCCAAGAGCCCACAGTGTGGAGCCCCTTCCCACCCAGAGTTACCCTTCCAAGGGGACAACCCTGTGACAATATAAGGGCGTAAAATATTGTTCTGTGGCATATTCTGAAAATAATATAAAAATAATTTCTATGGTACAGTTTAAACTTGGCTTGTAAAATTTCAACATAACATAGCATAAAATCTACAAACAGAATACACTTAAAAACACCTTCCTTTAACAATACATTATTTAAAAAATATCATGTAGCCAGGTATCCCATGTGCCGGAAATGTGAAGTAGATTACTGAAACAACCTCCACTGGAGTTCAGAAGTATCTAGGATCCTTCTGGAAACTTGCTGTCACTTAAAGGCATCTGGCCTTCCTGGAAAGGGAAGTGTGGCCAGATCAGACAAGAAAGCCACTCACAAGCAGGGTCTGCCATGCACTCGAAGCACTCGAAGTCCAGGATGTGTGTTCAGGTGGGGCTCTTGGCCTTTCTAGAATCAGGACTGGCTTTCTTCCTTTTCTCCAGTGCCTACAATCCACTTAACCTTTCCCTAATCCACAAGGGGCCCCCAAGTCACAGGATATTAGAGGACCTTTTGGCCCACTAAACAACACAGTGGTTTCTAATAGTTACTGTTCAGCCTGACAAACTAATTTGGTTTGCGGGAACTCGGGCTAGGGGCCAGGTCTAAAGAGCTCTTTTGAACAACACAGAACATTCCTGGTACACTGGACTAGAAAGTTTAATGCAACCGTAGGTTCTCTCACTGTTTCAATACCATTTAGAGGAAGGGATCCAGCTCTTTCACAAAGGGAAACAATTTGTAAACGATGTGGACCAGCACCCACTAGCCCCCTGGCACACCAAGCCACCTTGTGACCACAGGAAGTTAGGGGCCTTCCACATGGCTGGAGAAGCCACCATGGTGGCCAGTAGCTGGATCTCAGGCTTTTTTATTCAAAGTCCCCTCCACCCCACCCGACTGGATAGATTCAGGGCACATCTATCTAGTGGGGTGAGGGGGAGGGGACTTTGAAATTCAACGAGATAGAACATATCACCATTTACAAAAATAATACCTACGGATTATACTGCCTGGTTTTGAAGATTTTCCTCTGGTATGACAATGGACCGTGTTTATTCTCAGCTTGTTCCCTGCCCCCTCCCCTGTTTTTCCTTTTAACCTGGCATGAAAAAGATAAAATATTTGCATAGCCAGTTTGGGAAATTTCTGGTTGGCTGTTTTAACATTAGAAAATTAAAAAAACAAACAAATTTATGTCTTCTTGACTTCCTGTGCACATGAGTTTGGTTTCAAAATTCACAATTAAGCATTTTCAATGTTGGCCTTCTCAACCTTCTAAGAGTGAAGGGTGGGGCAAGAGCCACTGTTAGAGTCTACTTGTGAAGCAATACTTCCTGTGACCTCACAGCTTTGGAGGGCAAAGCAGTTGCTCAGCATGACACAAAGAATCAGTCCAAAAAGCTGCCACAAACCCTCTCGATGAGAGATTTTTAAAAAACTTTTTTTTTCTGAGTAACAAAAGAAATCCCAGTACTATGAGGGACATGGATGTTAGTAATCACTACACATTGAAAGTATTGTTCGACATGAAAAGTAAAACTTCCAAAAAATTTCTTAAAGATTTTATTTAATAATTTTAAGGAACCACTTATGCAAAACTTGAATAGATTACTGAATACTCCACTGTGGAATAATTAAAAACAAAAAGGAATTACTCACAGGAGATACTCAAATTACTATAATTTTTCAAACAAGTAAAAAAAAAATCCTTTTTTTTTTTAAATTTATTTTTATTTTTTTTGCTGCTCTTTATGTCAGAGGGAAAAACATCCTTTCTGGAGAAGGACATTGGCTCCAATGAAGAGATGGTCTACCTCCTGCATTTTCTGGGGATACACCCAAGGCAAAGCTGGGTGCTATCTCCTTTCTTTCTTAGGATTATTAGAAGCTATTCTAAGGCTCTCAAAGGTTTTAAAGTATTCTTTTGCTAGTGAGGATTTTACCCATCTTATCCATATTTCTTGGAAAGAAGATCTCTCCTTAGTGAGGCAGATTTAACTCCTCGGTGTCCTTGGCCAAGAATGATATTCTCCAGAGGTAATCTTGGAAGGAAGAGGCTGCATATTGCTGCTCAAAACAGGGCACATTTTTTTTTTCCTCAAGAAATGTAGGAGGCACCAAAAAAGGGACCACTCAAGGATGGGGCTGCCCCTCAATTTGTTAGGGAGCCACAGGTAGGGTTACCCTGCCCTGCAGAGGGGACCCCAAAGGGAGTGGCGCCCCTTTACCTGGCTGAACCCAGACAGATGCAGGTGGAGGTGGGGATGGGGTTCCTTCTCAGCTTCTCTCAGCCTCTTCCCTTTGGAAAGAGGCTGCAGGTCAGGTTTCAAAGTAGCCTAGTGTGGGGGCTTACACAGTGACCTTGACTCTCTTCTGGGGCACCCATAATCACTTCCTAGGGGCCCTTTGGGGATAGCTCACCCTTGTAGTTACATTCTTCAAAGGAGCAATGCCAGCAGGCTGTTATCTTTGCTCAGTCACGGGCAATTCCAAATAGCGAGTTCAGAACCTTGCTTTTTGGATCCAAGGTGTCTTTTTGAAACTCCTGTCACCTGAACTGCCCGACACCGGGAGCCAGCACTGCACCTCACTTCGCCCTGCGAGGTAGGTTTTCTGGTGCCCATCCTAGGTCGCCTGAGGCTTTGATGGCAGTGTGAATGTTGCTCAGCGGGGAGTGGGGGTGGGGGGTGGTGTTTGGGGTTTTGCTTATGAGATGGAGCTGTGTATTCCTAAGGGGCCACCGCGACCACCAGAGCGCGTCAGCGGGGGCACAGTGCCTCCTGTCCTCCCGGGGACTCGGGAGGGGAAGCAGGTGCCAGCCCGCAGCACAGCCATGGCTGCAGTCCCGGGCTGCGGGTTTGCTTCTAAACCCTGGGTGGTACCGACCGCACACGTGTGACCGCTACGTGGAAGAGGTCAGTCGCTGGGTTGGGGGCGGGCAGGGAAAAAAAAAAAAAGCAAAAAAAAAAAAATGTAAAACACTCCCTTCTAAAAACAAAGGGCTGCAAATTTCTTTATTTCTCTTATTGAGGAACAAAAATACTCTTGCAATGGCTATTGAGTATCCACAGGTACGAGGCAGATGCTAGCTAGCACACCCACTTCCAACAGTATGACTTGTTTCCTATCCGTCTACTACCTGAGTGGCGTCAGTTTAGGTTCAGGCACCATTAGGAACGTTTGACCAAACACGTACACAGCACTGACAGAGGAGTCGCCGGCCTTCCGGTTGACCAGGGCATGTAAAAAAGACACCGACAGAATGGAAAAGAAATCCTTTATGGTAAAAGCAGGCGCGCGCGCCGCACTCAGGGCCGGGCCCCGCGCGCCTCGCGCCGCCGCCGCAGCTCCTCGCGGTAGCAGTACGAGCAGTAGTGCTCGGTCTCGGCGCGCCCGTAGAACGCGCAGTTCTCGCGCTGGCAGCGCCGCTGCGCCAGCCCCGGGCCGCCCCGGCCGCACTCACCGTTCGAGCGGCCGGCCGGCGCGTCGGCGTCGGCGAACTCCAGGCCGTCGCGCGCGGCACCGAAGCCGTTGGTGTAGGTCTGCGACTTGTGCTCGGCGGTGCCCGCCGCCCCCGCCGCGCCGGGCAGGGCGCCCGGGACAGCGCGCGCCAGCGACTCGACAGTGTTGACGGTGCGCAGGGCGGCGGCGCGCGCCGGGCTGTAGCTCTGCGACGACAGCGAGCGGTTCTGCTGCGGGTACGTGGCGCACGGTCGCAGCGCGCCCACAGTCGGCGCGCACGCGTCGTCCCGCGCGCCTGCCGCCTGCACGTGGATGACGCTCTGGCGCGCCGGCGCCGGCGGGCTGCGGCCGGGGTGCGGTCCGCCGGCGCCCGCGCGCCGGGCGCCTCCACTGCCCCCGCCGGGGCCCGGGGAGGCCGCGCCGCCCGCCGCCGCCCGCGCCGCCCGCGGGCCCGCCGCTGGCCCGGGGCTCGGGCGCTCCTTGAGCTTGAGCACCAGCTGCGTGGGCGGCCCAGACGGCGGGCCCGGCGAGGCGCGCTCGGGACCCGGCGCGCCCTCGGTCTCTGGCCGGCGCGGTGGCCGCTTAGCCGTGGAGGCCGCGGCGGCCGCGGCGGCGTCGCGACGTCGCTGCTCCTGCTCGGCGCTGAAGCGCTCCTGCGCGCTGGTCAGGTAGTAGCCTATCATCTCCTCGTGGAACTGGTGCCGGTGGCTGGTGAGCAGCAGGCCCGCGAAGATGAACTTGCGCTCGCCCTGCATGGCGGCGCGCAGGATGTTGAGGCTCAGCTTCACGTCCGTGCTGTACTTCCAGGCGTCGCCCCGCGGCCCGCCGCCCTTTTCAGCCGGCGACGCCCCGGCCGCCTTGTCCGTGGGCGACGGCGTGGTCTTCTCCGACGGCGACGTGCTCGCTGACGCGCCCGACTCCTCCTTGCTGCCTTTGCGGGACTTGGTCTTCTTCTCCTTGCCGCGCTCCGGTGCGTCGCCATTCTTGCCGTTGGCGGAATTAGCGCGGCCCATCTTGCCGTGCACAAGGCCGCCCAGGCCGCCCATGTTTTTCTTTAGCTTGATGCCCAGCGTCTTGCTGAAGCTGCCCAGTTTGTTGGCCACGGAGTCCGCTCGGGTCTTGTCCTTCTCCTTGCGCTGCTTCTCCTTCTCTTTGTCCTTGCCGTTCTTGCCATTATTGCTGTTGGAATTGCTGCACACCGAATCCCGGTCTGAGTCCAGGGAGTCAGCCAGGGACTGCACGTCCTCTCCCACAGAGGCTGTTGGGGATTCTGGCTGTGCCAGAGGGGCCTGTAGGGGGAAAGGGAGGTCAGGAAGGAAGGAAGGAAGAAGGTGGTTAGAGATGAGCTGTCCCCACCTGGAACCAACAAAAGCGGACCACCCAGGCTCCCAGCTTGCTAAATTGGTGCCTTGGGATCTCACTGCTCCAATCCAGGATGCCTTTTTGGTGAGCTCAGGTTGCTGGTAGGCTGGAACGCGGAAACAGGGAGTTCAGGCAAGGTGCAGATACCCACCTGGCTCTGAGCTCCAGAGACTAACATTTTAGAATTTCCATGCCCAGACTCTGTCCTTCTAGCCCTGGCTAGGCTGGACTATGACCAGACACAGGTCCCTGCCGGCCTCTAGAGTGAGAGGCCTTCTGGTAAGGATCACAGTTCACCTGCATCTGTAGGTGTCTCTTCTACAAAGGTGTGTCACCTATTCATTCCGGGATGGACATCTTGCCCTCACATTGGAACAAATATACCCTTAGTTCTGGGGATGACCGTTTTACTCTAGGGTTTCCTTTCACAGAGTGGCAATGTGGAGTGTTAACACCGAGGATTCTGAAGCAGGATCTGGGCTTAGCAGGAAAGATGTTACCACTCTCAGAAAAAGGTCTCCCAGGATGTGAGGAGGGAGCATCACTGTGAATACCTTGGACGAGGCCCACTGTCAGCCAGTAAGGAGGGCAAGGCAAGTGAGGGCACCTGGTTAGGATCATGGGGGAGGTGGAGAGCCTGAGAAAGGCCCTGAGTACAACCTACTGCTGCCTTGTGGAGGTTCCTTCTTGAGGGAGGTGAGAGAATTCTTGACAGCATCATTGGGTGAACACCAGGGGCCTCCTACTAGACGCTGAGTGGTAGGAACTGGTGCTTACCCCCACATGGGCTTTTCCTGGCCTCTAGGGGAAGATCCTGGGAGAAGGCCCCATTGTTCTGTCATTTTATTTTTGTCTTCTCCCTCCCCAAGGAGGTCCAGGAGACCGGTCCTGCAACCAAGTCCCCAGAAGCAAGCAGGAGCCAGCCCTCACCACCTCCCAGTCTGAAATTCCTTCCTTCCTCTTCCCACCCTTTCCTGGGTCTGGAAGGAGGTGGAGGTCTCAAAATGGTCTGTCAGTGACACAGAAGGGCAGAAGCTCAGGGGTTTGGCCCAGGAAAGGGGATTATGCTTGGTGCTGGAAGTGCCCATTGGCAGGAGCTCAGTGAGTAAAGAGCCCTGGCTCAAATGTCCTCAGGCTGGAAGGATTGTTGCCAGGCCCTGAATGTGACATGGAGGCCACCATGGCTTGGAAAGGGGTTTTGCTCATTGCACTGCAGAGCTGTGTCCCCACCTAAGAGCCTCCCAATTCTAGATCTAGAGCTGCTGCCTTCACACCATATGTGTGTGCTAGGAAAGAACACTCTCAGCAACACTGGCATCATCCAGGCAGTTGACCGGTCACTGTGGAGGTTAAGAGGCAGGACTCTGGAGCCAGGCTGTCACCAGCTGTCCCTTGTGTCCTCAGTAAAATGGGATATCAGCACCTGCCTTCAGGAGCACATTAAATAAAGGTAAAGGCTGACACATGAAAACATCCTGACGAGGGCCTACAGACTGTATGCCAGGCACCACCCTACTGCCTTCCTCCAGTCACCCCTTTAATATTGCTTATGAGCCCCACCTCATGGCCAATGGCCAAGTCTACTGATGTCTTAGTTTTTTTTGTTTTTTTTTTGTTTTTTTTTTTTATACAAATCCCTTTCACTAAGGGTTCACTTTTGAGATAACAAAAACATCAATCACTTAAAGTGAATTCTTAGCCCCTGGAAGCAGGAACAGAACAGACAGATACTCTCTGGGGGTTGCGCCTTGTGGGGGCGGGCAGCTCCTCTTCTCTCAGCCCTCCCAGAGGACGGAGGAGGAGGAGAGAAGGAGTGGGTGCTGAGGAAATGCGCTCCCGGTTCCTTGACTTTTCCAAGGACCCACACACACAGTTTATAATTAATTCCACTCCGCTGCAGCACATCGTGTTCCGATCTCGGCAGAGATAGTTTTGTGTTGTGACTTGCCTACGGTTTGTTTTCTGAGTGGGTGTGTTTATTCCTCTCCCTCTGGAGAAAATAAAGGGACCAAAAGAAAAAGAAAAAAAAAATCCCCAACAGTCATCCCCTAGCCGGAGCGCGCGCCTACATACAGCACGCAAGTACGCGTGCACACTCGCACCAGCTAAACCCGAGCCACTTCTCGCCAGAGCCAGGCCGGGCGGCCAGGGGTGGGCGGCCGGGCAGGCACTGGGGAGCCCAGCCCGCGGCCAGCGTTTGGTGGCTGCGCCGCCGCCCGCGCCCGGGGCGAGTGAGCCAACAGGACCCAGCCAGCGGGTCGGGGCCGAGCGTACGCCGGGCTCACCCGGGTCTCGGAGGGGATCCGGATCCACGTCACATTCATGTAGCTGTGCAGAAGGTTCAGCTTGGCTTCTAGCGACAGGATCAGGCTGGTGGAAGAAGAAGACCCAGTGAAACGCGCCCCTGCGGGCCGGCGCTAGCCCGCACGCACCCCGCCCGCAGGCTGTTCCTGGAGGAGCAAGGGCGGCCCAGCCCAAGCCGAGAAACCGGGGGACGGCCATCCTTAAGGGCTTTGGGGGAGGAGAAAAGGGGAGGAGCTCACTGGGCCAGCCGGGCGTTGTCGTTGTCGTCTTTCCCCCACTCCCAGTCCTTCCCGGGGTCCACTGCAAAGTGCAGAGGCAGCAGCTTGTGCTCCGAATCCGTCAGGGGGATCACGGCTGGAACAGAAGTGAGAGAGGTGGTGCCAGGTGGCCCACGGGCGGTCTGAGAGGCTCCAGGCCCCAGCAGCCCCCAGAGAGGCCAGGAAAGGGAGTTCCAAGACCAGGTGTCTCCTTAATTAAGGAAACCGAATGGAGACGAACGCAGACCATCTGTGCCAGCAGGAGCCTTAAGAGCACAGGTGCCAAAACCACTACAGATAGATTAAAATACTTCGTATTTATTGTGGACCTTGCAGAATAGTTGGAGACATCACCTGGACTCTGCTAACGATTTGGGTCTGTCAGAAGGCAGGTATCGGGCAACAGACAAAAAAAGCTACTGCTGTTTCTGTTATTTCCAAGGAAGGGCCCAAGCCGGGCTCTTGGTCACCTCAAGTGTACAAATTAGGCAAGTAAGGGTTGCCGGCCAATCTGCTCATTTGTAAACTCATTCAATAATTCTGTATCAGTTCTGGGAGGGGGGCGGGGGCGGTGGGAGCTCCCAGGTAACCAAAAAAAGTCTCATAATTTCAGGTGGTGACAAGTACCCTGAAAAGTAAACAGCAGGGGTGGGGGTGGGGAGAGCTATGGCAAAGCCTCTGTAGGGTGGTTGGGGAGGCTTCTGAGGAAGTAATGTGTAGGCGGAAACTGCAGCGAGGACAGACTAGCCCGTACCCAGGGATCCATTCATCACAAACACATCTGAGTGAAACGCCCACCTGGGGAAAGTCTTGGCCCATCTCAGAAAGGCTGGGGCGGAGTGGGGTGTTCACAGGGTTTGCCTGGATCTGCTAAAAGCTTCTGAGCTGCTGTGGCACCTAGTGCCCAGTGAGAACAAGAGAAGAGCTTTAACAGCTTCCTCCTCCCCTGGGTTTACCATACCTCCGCCTCCTCACTCTGCCCCTCCCTAGGCTCCCCACTCCGCACCCGACACCCCATGGCCCTGAGCCTGGTGTCATTTCCCATGATTCATGGCAAGGGTGTCATGGCAAGAACAAAAAGGGGAAAAACTAAATAAAATCTATGACTGAATACCATTAAGAGTTGACTTTCTAATAAAAAATTGCAAACACTGACTCACTGTTGCCCTCCAGTGTTGCTAGAGAGAAAATATGAGCACAAATAATCCACTCCCATATAAAGGAAACACTGTTTTGCTGGTGGGGGGTGTGGTGGTGGTGGGGTTTCTGTTTAAAGTGCCTGGGGACTGGCTCTGGTTTGGTTGGTCAAGGGAGGCCTGGTGGACCCCAGTCACAGCCCACTGGGTTCTGCCTTGACATCACCATGACACACAGGCTGCCCCTCCCAGGGCTGAGCTGCTGGGTAGTCCCACTCAGGACTGCAGGGGTGGTTCAGAACCTGCCTCCCTTGGGCCATGCCCAGAAGCCTGTCCCACAGTTCCACAACTCAACACAAAGGCAGAAAAAGGGTTGACCTGGCTTCCCATCCACTGGGAAGGGGCAGGGATGGCAATGGATCCTTCTGTAGACACTTGCTAGGGCAGCATAGCTCCCTGGAGTGCTTGATAAAGGCACTGATTCCAGGCCCCCATGCAGATGGCCAAACCAGAGTGTCCAGGAAAATGAGCCAAGGGCTATATTTTAACTAAGCATCCTCTGTGTTTTTTAAAATCATGCAAATCTGGAAAATATTATCCTAGAGCAATAATCTATTTGAAGTAGTTATTGCGGGTACAACTTGGACAGTTTGGGCCTGGCTGTCCTCTCCTTTCCCAGGGAGAAGGTGTTGCTGGGAGGGGTCTGCCCAGCCATGGCTATGCTTGTAGTCTCCAGCACTGACCAGGTACCTGGTTGCCACCATGGTGTGAGAGCAGAAGCACTGTGGGAGGTGCTGGGCAGTGTGGTCAGATGTGGGCGGCCTTACCCCCACACACCTCCCCATCTTCCTCTGTGCTGAAAATGGTGCTGCTATAAGATGGCAGGGGTCAGCTTCTGACTCCCCCACTTAGAGAGGATCTGCTTGCCAATCAGGAACACATGTTTTAGACTTTATTTGCATGAGAGCCAAACTTCTCTCACTATGATTTTGGTTTATTTGTTTCAGATAAACCAACTAAAGCAGCATAGATTGCATATAACCCTCAGCCTCAACTCCCTACCAGGGGACTCCTGGGAATTTTTATCCTCAGTGGTTGAACTGGAACTGACTCCCAGGGCTGCCTCCTGCTGAGCAGAAGGTTGGATTTACCTGAAGTTACTAGAACCCGACCACCTAACAGGGTCTTGGCAGCCTCTCAGTATGAATGTTGGTGGGGTGAGGGCCAGGTACTCAGAGAGGTTCTAGGGACATGCCTGCTTGCAACAAAAGGCATCTATCTTCTCTGCAGAGGGTATAGCTATGACCTGTGGGTGAGGGCCAGGGCAGGAGGGACTGAGAGCCCAACTCATAGCGGCACAGGCCAGGAAGTCCTTGAGAACAGGCCCTTCCCTGCAAGCATTAGCAGCTTTGGATGCCTCTGCCTCCCACTTTACACATTCACTTTTCCCGACTGGAAACCTGACCTCACCCTGTGAGATATGTAATGATGTGACGGCTTTCCCTCTGGTGGCAATGTCGGGAACAGCAAATGCTTTTCAAAATAAGCCAGCAAATTCTTTTTTTCCTTGAAATGGATCTCCTATTTAACCTGAAAACATTCAGACACCATCTCAAACCAGCCTGGACATATTTTCAGTACTTATTTTCCAAAAATGAGTGGACACTTCTGGTTTCTATTTCCAGGAGAGTGTGGTGCTATCATTACAACAACAACAAGCTAGACAAACTGCAGATTTGCAACTTTCCTTCAATCCATTGGAGAGCAGAAGTCACAGGGAACCCTGCTAACTCCAAATCTAAGGACAGATGGGTTCATACAAGGAGAAATGGGCATGACTTTCATTGCAGACTGTGGTAAAGAATTCAACCGAAATTGTTTATAAATTGGTAAAGGAAGAATGTAGCCTAGTGAAAGAATATTTAGAACCCTGGGAGCTATAAGGGAAATTCAAATGTACTTGTAGACCCCTTTCCATGGGACCCAACCTGGTGCTCACAAAAAGATTGGCAAGAATTCTGAGAAAGTGTCCTACATAGACCTTTCTCTCCTATCTATACTAAAGAACAAAAGCTTAAATTGTGAGGGCAGGGCAACAAACACTGTTGGCCTTAGGGCACTGGGGTCTTTCCCCAGCAAAGCTTGAGGTGGAAGAAGGAAATGGAAAAAACAGAACAACAACAACAAAAAACCCCAAAACTCTCCTCTTTTTCCCTGGGGGAGGGGTAGGAACTACATGCTCCCCCCAGAGCTATAGCTGGAGGAAGTCACTCCCTTTCTAAGATGTGGGACACCATACCCGCCTAAAGCAGGAGCTTAATTAGAATAACAAAAACATCGCTCTTCCCACTTCCACACCCAGACTAACAAGCTGGAAGTAAGAGCAGAAGAGGGACAAGAGTTTGAAGAAACGGTGTAGCAGACAGTGAGAAAAACCTGGCAAAACATAAAGTATCACTAGTAAAATTTGAAGGCTGAGTGCACTAAGGGTAACCAAAGAAGCAATGAAACCAAAACCTGCCTCAAGTTCTGACTAGGCTGATGTAAACCCCATGCTAAAGACCTCGGAAAAGGTAAGGCACACTTAGTTCCAAGAATCAAAATGATGTACCTCAGTCTTCATTGTCCTATTCAAGATGTCTGGCTTTCAACAGAAAACTACTAACATAAGAAAAGACCAGAACCCCGCCCCCCCCCAACATGTTGACAAGAGACAAAGCATTTGACAGAACAAGACTCAGATACACAGGTATTGAAACTCTCAGACATGGACTATAGAATAATTAATTAATAAATTGAATACTCTAATAGAAAAGGGGTATACCATGCAAGACTTGATGATTAATTTCTCTCCAACAGAGAGAAGACACTTATAAGAAAGAATCAAATGGAAATGCTAGAAATGAAAAGACACAGTAAGAGAGATGAAGAGATGAAGAATGACTTATAGATGCTGATCAGTACACTTGATACAACTGAGAAAAGAATCTGTGACCATCAAGATGGGTCAACAGAAATTACCCAAATTGAAATACAAAGAGAAAAAAAGAGTTGGGGGCAGGGGGAGGATGCACAACAGAACACCCAAGAGCTGTGAGGCAATACCAGACAGCCTAAGATCTGTGTAAGTATAATCCCAGAAGGAAAAGGGAGCACTAGAGAAGGAATGTTGAAAGCAATAATGGCTGACAAGCACTTCCACAATGAATGAAAAATACCACCACAGATCCAAGAAGCTAAGAAAAATGCGAGGAAGACAATACCACCACTAACACCGCCAAAAATATCCCTATATTTAGCATATTTAAATTGCTGAAAACCAATGACAAAATTATAAAGGCAGCAAGAGGAAAAAGACATTACAGAGAAACAAAGAGAAGAAACACAGCAGACTTTTCATGATAAAACAGGTAAGCCAGAAGACAAGGGTGACATTTTTAATATGCTGAAATGAAAGACTGCTAATCCATATTGTATACCCAGAAAAAAGTTCTCTAAACATGAAGGAGACACACTTTCTCAAACAAAAGTAAAAAAAATTAATTGCCTGTAGAACTGCACTAGAAAATAAATGTGTATATATATATATTGCACTAGGAAATATTAAAAGAAATTGGAACTTGTTTAAGGGGAAGGAATATGCTACCAGTAGAAACTTGGACTTTACATAACAAAATGAAAAGTATTAGATGTGGGATAAATGAATATGAAGATAAAATTCATTTTTATTCCTTTTAATTGTTCTAAGAGACTAAGGTAAAGAGAGCAGCAGTGTATTATGTGTTTATGGCATATGTAAAAGTAAAATGCTTGACAGTAATGGCAAGAAGGATGGGAGGGAGGGATTAGGAATAAACTGTCATAAGATCCTCACATAACACATGAAGTAGAATATTACTTGAAAATAGAATCTAATTAATTAAAGATGTTTACTGTAAACTCTAGGGAAATCACTAATAATGAAAAAGAGAGGCACAGTAAGTCAATAGTGGAAAATAGAGGCATAGTCAGTCAATAGTGGAGATAAAATGGAGCCATTAAGAAACTCATTTAACCCAAAACTCACTTATCCAGTCATACGATTAATAGCATTAAATGTAAATGGTAAAAAAAATACCAATTAAAAAACAAAATTGTCAAATGGATAGGAAAAACAATACTCAGTTCTGCTGACTATCAGAAATTCATTTTAAATACACAGATGAAAAAACTAATGATGTACTATATGTTGGCTAATTGAATTTCAATTAAAAAAACGGAAAAGGGAAAAAATAAATAGAAAGACACAGGTTAAAAGATATTCACCAAGTATAAAAAAGCTAGAGTGACTATATTAATGTTAGATAAAATAGACTCCAGAACCAGGACCTGGTAACCAGGACTTACCAAAGATATAGAGAAATATTATGTAATGATATAGGTAATATATGTAATGATATAGGCTCAGTTTTCCAAGAAAACATCACAGTCCTATATGTGTGCATGCTCTTAATGACAGACCTTCAGGGTACTAAAAGCAAATACTACCAAAAATGAAAGGAGAAACAGACAAACCCATTATGGTTAGAGACTTCATCATGTTTCCTTAGTAACTAACAGAATAAGTAGATAGAATATCAGCAAGGATGCAGAAGACCTGAACACTATCGGAGAGCTTGAAGGAATTGACATTTATAGAATGCAAAAAGAGCAGAACACATTATTTTCGAGGGTACATGAAATATTCACCAAGATAGAACACATTCTTAGCCCACCTTAGAAAATTTAAAAGAATATAAATCATAGAAAGTTTGTTCTCAGACCATTACTAAATAAAACTATAAACATATAACGGAAGATATTTGGAGACTCCCCAACTATTTGGAACTTAAACAACATGCTTCTAAATAATCCATGGGTCAAAGAGGAAGTCTCAAGGGAAATGATAAAAAATAGTCTGAACACAATGAAATGGAAATACAGTATATCAAAATTTGTGTGACATAACTAATCAGTGCTTGGGGGAAAATTTATGGCACTAAAACGCTTATATTAGATAAGAAGAAAAGTTCCCAGTTTGTTATCCAAATTTCTGCTTTAGCAAATTAAACTCAAAGGTGGGGAGGAGGGAAATAATAAAGATTAGAGCATAAATCAATGAAACTAAAAAGAGAAATAGACAAATCAGAGAAATCAAAAGCTATTTCTTGGAAAAGACACATAAGAAACAACAGATAATCCAAATTCATATTTTAAGAAGTTAGGATAAATGTTAGATAGGCTTTTAAATGAGCTTAAGCTGTTAATATTTTTGCTAGTCAATACACATTTACTCTAACTTAAGACCACATTTTAGAATGTTGAACTTTTCATTGTTAGATGATTGTAGATTTAAATGCAGTTGGAAGAAATAATGTAGAGAAATCCCGTGTACCCATCCCCCAGGTTCCTCCAAGCTAACATCTTGCCTACTTGGAATATAGTATCATATCACAGCCAAGATAAAGACTGGTATACTCCATTTCTCTGCAATTGTCTTTCTCTACAATTCAGATCGTATAAATTTTCCGTGTATTCATTGTGCGTGTGTATGTGTATTTGGCTCTGTGCAATTTTATCACGTGTGTAGATTTGTGTAATGCCCTCAATCAAGGTACAGATAGGTTGCATCACTACAGGGGTCCCTTGTGCTACCCTTTTATGAACACACCCACTTCCTTTCAGCACTTCATTCCTGTCCCTAATCCTTTTCCATCGCTGTGGTAGATGATGTTATATGTCAACTTGACTAGGCTAAGGGATGCTCAGAGAGCTAGTAAAACATATGTAGGGTATTTCTAGAGGAGATTAGGATTTGAATTGGTAGACTGAGGAAAGATCATCCTCACCAGTATGAACAGGCATCATCCAATCCATTCAGGACTCTGACAGAATAAAAAGCAGAGGAAAGAGGAATTTGCACTTTTTTCTTGAGCTGGGATGTCCAGCTTCTCCTGCTGTTGGACATTGGTGCTCCTGGTTCTCTGGCCTTCAGTCTTGGATGGGAAATTGTACCATTGGCGTCAGCTTCTTGGGCCTTTGGACTCAGAACTGAATTACACCACTGGCTTTCCCGGGTCTCCAGTTCGCAGATGGCAGGCAGATGGTGAGACTCCTTGGCCTCCAGAATTGTGCGAACCAATTCCTAAAATAAATCTCTTCTTGTATATATCTGTATATATCCTACTGGTTCTCTTTTTCTGGAGATCCATGACTAACAGAACCACTCATCTGTTCTCTGTCTTTGTAGTTTGGCCATTTCAAGGATGCTGCGTAACTGGAATCACATAGTATGTAATCTTGTGGGAGTGACTTTTTAAATCCATCATAATTCCTTTGAGATCCACCCAAGTCATTGCATGTATCATAGTCATTTCTCTGTACTGCTGAGCAAGATTCCATGGTATTGTTGTAACATAATTTCTTTAACCATTCACCCAGGAAAGATGTTTGGGTTGTTTCCAGTTTTGGGCTATTACAAGTAAAGCTACTACAAACATTTGTGTGAACATAAATTTTCATTTCTTTGGGATATTTTTTCCTTCTATGTCTAGGCTTACGTGGTAAGAAACTGCCAAATTGTTTTCTAGGGTCTTACATCCCTACCAGCAACATATGAGAGATCTGTTTGCTCCACATCGTCTCCAGAATTTGATATTATCACTTTTAAAAAATTTTTGTCATTCTGATAGGTGTGTAGTGATAGCTCATTGTGGTTCTAATGCTGAACATCTTTCAATGTGCTTATTTGCCATTTGTGTCTCCTTTTCGGTGACATGTCTGTTCATGGCTGTTTCCCACTTTTAATTTGGACTGTTTGCTATTTTTAACTGTTGAATTTTGACAGCTCATTGTATACTTTAGATATAAAACCTTTGTTGATATGGAGTTTTAAAATAGTTTCTCTATAGCTTGTCTTTTCAATTCTTAATAGTTGTTGTTTTGTTCATCTGTTTTTTTTCTTTGGTGGAACACAGGTCTAATTCATCAGTTGTCCCTTTTTTGGATCATGCTTTTGTGTCATGGCTAAGAGTTCTTTGCCTAGCTCTGGGACCCCATATTTTCTTTGAAGTTTTATAGTTGTACATTTTACATTTATTCTATGATTCATTGTGAATTAATTTTTGTATTATTAAGATGTAAGATCAGGTTTATATTTTGCCTATGAATGACCAATTGCTTTATCACCATTTGTGGGAAAGACTCTCCATCCTTCATTGGATTGATTTTGTTCTTTTGTCAAAAATCAACTTAGCATATTTGTATGGTGTTATTTCTGGGTTCTGTATTCTGTATTGATCTATGTGTCCAACCCTTAATCAATACCAGGCACTATGTCAGGAGCTCTATATTCATTACTTACAATTCTTTCACCAGTTAGAGGATTCTTGTTCCAATTTTCCAGAAGAAGAAATTAAGGCTCTGGTACATAAATAAATTGCCCAAACCAAAGTTAAAATTGTGATTTAAATATAGGTCTGCCTTACTCCATAGTGTACATTTTTTTTTTTAATATTTTATTTATTTGACAGAGAGAAACACAGCTAGAGAGGGAACGCAAGCAGAGGAACTGAGAGAGGGAGAAGCAGGCTTCCTGCCGAGCAGGGAGTCCGATGTGGGACTCGATCCCGGGTCTCCAGGATCATGACCTGAGCCGAAGGCAGTTGCTTAACCAACTGAGCCACCCAGGCGCCCCTGTGTACATTTTTTTTCTATTATGTCACACTGCCTTTCTCTGAATTACCTAAAGGTAGTATATTGGGAACATCTAATCTTTTTTTTTTTTTAAAGATTTTATTTATTTATTTGACAGAGAGAAACACAGCTACAGAGGGAACACAAGCAGGGGCAGTGAGAGAGGGAGAAGCAGGCTTCCCACCGAGCAGGGATCCTGATGGGGTGACTCGATGTGAGGCTCAGTCCTGGGACTCTGGGGTCAAGACCTGAGCTGAAGGCAGATGCTTAACAACTGAGCCTTATTCATTCTTTATTCATTTAACATTTATTAAATACCTCTCAGGTGTCTTGATGCTAGACACAAAGATGAGTAAGACAACATGTCTAGCTTCAAGTTGTTCAGAATCTAGCTAATGAAGAATAGGGATCCTTCAGAAAGCAATCTTTGTTTTCCCCTTTCTCTCCCTGCTCCCACTTCCCACCACAGCTGCAGCTCTGTTTTCAGTCGGAGAACAGTCTCTGGTTAGCCTGATGTAGACTCCCTGGGTAGGCAAGGACTTTGCAATCTTGTACGTCTGGGAAAAATCAGATCCACTTTATTCATTATTAGGATTTGGTTCATGAAACCTTCATGTGCAAAACAACGGCAGTCCTTTACCTCCGACTACTACAAGTAAAGGGTCTAGCTCCTGGTGGATGAGCCACCCATAACCTCACACTCCAAACTGCCCACTGGTTTCTGATGGAGCAAACATTTCTTTCCTACAGAACTTTTCCCCAGAAAAATGTTCCCTGAAGAAACTCTCCTAGGGGGCCTCATGTTACCAGGAAGATGTCCATTTCCTCTGGTCATATGTGGTACCACCAAAGGCTCTCTAATCCTGGGGAGCAGGCTGCCCCTAGTGTTGCCTGTTGAGGCCCATGGTAGATGGTGCTGGGTCACTGTAAGCGTGCCATGCTGTTCCTGCCCTTCGGGTCTAGCCTGGCCACACTGCTGCTATCATTATACAGTTTAGGTAGTTGGCACATTAAGTACCCACGAAGGCAAGTTGTCCATTCTATGAAAATCAAATGGACTCTTGGAAGGCAATTTGACCTAGGTGTTGGTATGAGGCACTGGCACATCATGGGTGGGGAGTGCGAATGGCCTGTCCCAATGGGGAGGGTTTCGAGCACCAATATCGTTAAGATTTATAGGACAGAACAATTATAGCAGAACAACTTTGGGTTGGTTTCATTACTGTTCTAAAATTCTCTCTAGACAGTTGCCCTCCTTACTGTATACCCTGGGACTGGGTGCTCCAGAAAAGACCCTGGCCCACCAAGTTCACAGGTGGCAGACACAAATTCTCCAGCTTAATGTTTCTATGTAGATATGGTCTTAGGCTTGCTTGGTCAGTAGTCTATGGAATAAACTTGCTATATAGACTGAATGTGTCCTCCCAAATTCATATATTGGAACCTATCTCCTAATGTGATGGTATTTGCAGTTGGGGTCTTTGGGAGGTGATTAGGTCATGAGGGTGGAGGCCCCGTAACTGGGATTAGTGCCCTTGTAAGAAGAGACACAACAGAAAGTCTGTCTATCTCTCTCTGCCATGTGAGTACAAGAGAAAGCAGCCATCTGCAAACCAGGAAGAGGTTCCTCACCTGACAAGGGATCTCCTAGTACCTTGATCTTGTACTTCCGGTCTCGGAACTGTGAGAAATGACTTTTCTTTTGTTTAAGCTTCTGGGTCTATAGTACTTTCTTATAGCAGCCTGAACAGACTCAGACAAAACTGGAAAACATGCAGACTGGAATTCAGGGAATTATACTGCCAAAGAAATGCTTAGGCTAAGGAACTCCAACCCCTGGGGTCCTGAATGCCTAGAGTGGGTAGTGATAGTCTTAGCCCCCAGTGAGTGTCTTTGGTGCATGCACCAGACATGGCCATCAGGGTCTTCTCATGCTGTCATGCTGGCTGACCAAAAATCTTGCTCCCCATGTCCAAGAGGACAGGACTGACAGGTGCACCAAGCTTTGCTTCTCTCCCCTCTTCTGAGAGGGCTTTCGTAGGGAGGAGTATTCTAGCAACACACACCCAAGGACCAAAAGGTCCTGTAGGTCTACAAAGAGCCCAGTGCAGCCTGATGGAGAGACCTGTACACGATGTTGGAGGGGGCTGGGGCTGATACAGGAGTTGAGGGAAATGGTGGCTGGTGCTCCTGGGGGAGTGCTCTTCATGTGCCATGGAAGGCATGGTGGGGGAGCCAGGTGTCTGGCCGCCTGTGGAGCTTAGGAGGGGACAGGGCAGGGCTCATCAGGAGGGAGCTGTCATCAAGGCACATTCCTGCTTTCATGTTTCTCTAGGCCCTCAGGACTACTGGTCAAAGACCCTCAGCCAGTTCTTCCCACACAGTTGACTGTAGCTAGTATCCCTTTGGAAGCGAAGGGAAGAGCACCATGACCTTGAAATCCTTCTTGTAAATCCTGGCTACCTGGTGGCTCTTGGCTGGGTTTGTGGGTCAAGAACCAATGTTAAAGCAATAGCCTTTTTTGGTCCCCAGGCCCTGGGGTGCACGGGTCTGAGCTAAAATTCTAGATGCTCCCCACACCAGTTCTTCTTCCTTTTTTTTTCTATAACAAGGGGCCTTTGCAGACAGGGGCTTCCTCCTAGGGAGCTGGGCTCTGGGCTTTAGGAGGAGCAGCGAAGGAAAGTGGCACAGTCCAGTGAGGTTGGCTGCAGACCACAGGGGAAAGCAAAGCTGTGCCCTTCCCTCCTGCCTTGAGCTTTATCTTTCAGTGGTAATCTGCAAATTTACAAAGTGGTTAACAGGAAGGGAGGCTAATTGCAAAGACAATGAAGGTAATTTGCATTTCTTAGGCACCTTCTGGCTTCTAAAGCCTTCTTGCTACATTTGATTCTTATAATGTCCTATAACAGGTGGGTTCCATATTTTCTCCGTTATTGTATTGAGACAGGTACACAGATGGGCCAATTTATTTGGAATATGGTAAAGTGACTTTGAATCAAAATCACCTTATTTTAGATTACTATATTTACAAAATTATATTATAAAATTCATTTAAATGGGATACTTAATATTCATAACATGTGAAGAGAAATTTTTACTTAACAGGAGATGGTGCTGTTTATTATAGATCAATCCTCTGAGAAAAAGCGTGGTTTATTGTCAGATGGGAAAGGAAATGGTAGACTCTGGTTTGGGCAATAATGAAATATAGACTGACACTGAATTTAACCATGAGCTATGCATTGATACAGATTAAAACTGCTTTCTTGGCCTGTTATACAGGGTTATTGTCTTTGGCTCCACAAAATCCCCAAATGACTCATTTTTATAAATATAGTATATTGTTTCTAAGTGGCAAGAGATAAAGTTTCAAGCTGTTCTTTGCAAAACTTTTTTCCTGCAAACAGCACATTTTGGGGTGTACTGAGCCTCTGTTTCCAGTAAATGAACAGCAACCTCTCCATGTGACTGTGCACAGGCTCTGGGTAGGAGCTGCCCTATCTTTGCACCTCCTGTGTAGTATTTGCAGTCAACGCTCACCCAGATGTGTTGAGTGACAGCTATCTGAATTGTCCTGGGGAGATCAAATCCTTCAGTTATTGGTCATAACACTCTAGTCGGGAAGGCTATCAGGACAGAGCAGAGGAAGCTCCAAGGAGAGGCGTAATGCGTGACTTCATGTAGGGAGTGCAGCATGGCCAGGCATTTCCGCCGACACTCCCTTGCACCGTACACTCTGCTCTGCTTGGCATCTGCTTGCAGCCACGTGTTATGTAAGAAGGATCCTCTCTGCCCCCCAGCATTGGGTCCAGGCTGTGGGAAGAGACAGGCCTGAGGGCGAGGGGACAGTAGAGGAAATTGGGGGATTCCTCAGGCTGTATCTCTCCTTTCGGCCTTCTTCTGCGAACCAAGACCACCGGAGACTGACAGAAGCACACTCTGGTCTCTCACCAGCAAGCAGGCATTTTCTTTCTTATCGTCTATAAAATTTCTAGTAGGCATTTCCTTTTTCCTTTTCTTCGCCTTTAAGAAAACATTTCAGGTGGCGCCTGGGTGGCTCAGTTGGTTAACCAACTGCCTTCGGCTCAGGTCATGATGCCAGGGACCCAGGATCGAGCCCCATATCGGATGCCCTGCTCGGTGGGAAGCCTGCTTCTCCCTCTTACTCCCCCTGCTTGTGTTCCCTCTCTGGCTGTGTTTCTCTCTGTCAAATAAATAAAATCTTAAAAAAAAAAAAAAAAAAAAAAAGGAGTCCTGTCAGGAAAGCAAGGAGAAAGATGACTCAGCACTCGCTCTTCCTTTAAAAAAAAAAAAAAGAAAACATTTCAGAGTTTGAAGAAGTCCCAGGTAGGAGTCAGAACACCTAGTTCAAACCCCATCTGTGCCCCTGGTTGGCCAGGTGACCTGTGTGATTCCCTCCTGCGTGGGGCACAGCTTGCATATTGGGCCGGCTGACCTTCTTCCCAGGTCTGACTTGCTCTCATCCTAGACAAAGCAGTTCTATGGGGAAGGAGCAGGTCAGAGATGCGCAACGCACCTTCCGCTCCACTGTTTACTTTCCATTAGCTCTGGTTCTGGGTTGGAAGCCAAAGTAAGATGTCATTGGATCTGACTGGTCCTCACTGGAAGCAAAGTCAGTCACCTCCACCCAGCTGGCCTGCTGTAGTGTGTTTGTGTCAGGCCTGGGGTGAGATGCGGAGTGAGATCTGGGTTTCACCTTCCAGGTAGGTGGCCTGGGAGGAAAAGATCTTCCATAAACATCTGGGACTCTGCTGATGGATCAAGGTCTCACATGGGAAAGAGATCCCAAGAGATCTGAGAGTCAACACAGCTGTGAGTTGCTCCCAATAAACTCTGAAAATATGCTTAAATTCTTTGAAACCATATTTTATGGGACTTGCTGATCTGTTTAGAGTCATCAATTCACTTGGGCTTGAAGTCTTCGGTATTCTCGTTCTGTCTGTATTAGTTTGCTTGGGCTGATATAACAAAGCAACACAAACTGCTCAGCTTGAAGAACAAAACTATAACTTCTCATGGTTCTGGAGGCTGGAAGTCCAAGATCAAGGTGTCAACAGGGATCGTTCTTTCTGAGGTTTCTCTCCTTGGTTTTTGGATGGCTGTCTCCTCCCTGTGTCCTCATGTTGCCTTCCCTCTGTGTGTGTCTGTGTCCTAATCTCTTATAAGGACACCAATCAGGTGAATGACTTAACTTTACCCTCAAAATACCCAGTCTCCAAATTCAGTAACATCCTGAGGAATAGGGGTTAGGATTTCAACATATGAAGTCAGTCCTCAACAATGCTGTTGCCTCTCTCCTCAACTCAGAGCAAAGTCCTCTCACTAGTTCACTGAGGGAACGCAGGATTCTGGCTGATCCTTCCTGCCAGTTGCTGAAGTTATGTGTGGCACTAAGCATCCCGCAGAGGTGATCAGTGAGCCTTTCCCTGAGTATCATTATGAATTTGTGGACTGAAGAATCGTTGTCATATTTCTGCTCATTCCAGCTATGATCTTCACTGTCCTTCAGCGCAGGAATACCTTCTAATACAACCCTGGTGGTTTCTGAGGATGTCTTATTTTCTTCCAGGACAAGATGCTCTGGGATCTTGGTGTATACGTCCTACCCTGGATCTGGCCATGCTCTTAGATGCAGGTGTTTGGGAGCAAACAGGACCTGCTTGATGTTGGGCATGGTGGCAGTGGCTTGTCCTGCATGGAAGGTGAGGAGGCTCCAGCGTGGGACAGAGGAGCTTAGTCACTTTGGAAATTCCTGAAGTGCCTCACTTGTCCTGTGGGGCCTGCCTGATTCCAGATGGTTGGAAGAGAACAAACACCCTTCCTGTCTAAGACATGCCAAGTTGAGTGTTGGTTACCTGCTGCTGAAGGGGTTCTAACAGGCACCAGGGAGCCCTGTGAATGGAGAAAGGCATGGCAGGGCAGGACCAAGGTGGAGAAAGTGGTTTTCCTGCTAAATCTCCCCTCCCTCAGTTGCCTGTCCTTGTAGTCAAGGGCACTAATTGGGGTAGTGGTTTTAGCATATGCAAAATCTTCCTGTTTCCAAAAAGGTGCTGTATGGGGCAAAGTCCAACGCAGCCTGAAGGCACAGAGCTAGAGACTTTCTTTAAGGATGGAGTGAGAAGTCCTCACATGGGCAAGTTCTCATTTCAGAAGGGTTTGGAAGGCCATGGGTCCAGAGCTGTGCTCCTGTTGGAGAAGGGTCCTGGCACACGCCCAGGGATTTAGGAGACAAAGCCTCTGAACACGAAACTGCCAGGTGATATTCAGAGGTGGGAGGCATGAGACCATCTAGTCAAGTTGCCTGACCCCAGGGTCTCTTCCAGCAGGACCCCCAATGCCTCCCCCTCCTGTGGGGGTACTGGGCACTGCCAGGACTACATGGAGCATGTGTGTGCCCCTGAACCACAAGACTTGAGGGCGCTGAGTGGTTCTGCAGGACAGCCTGCTTATCTCCCTGTGTTTAAAGAGAATGGGGTTTCTTTTAAGGAGTGGGGCACTGATAGCCTCATGCACCATGGCTTTCTAAGTTAGGATTGAGAGCCCAACAGTCAACAGTGATTTATTTCTAGACAAGAGCCCAGTTGGAAAGAATTCTTTCTATATTTTTACCTTACCCCAGATATAAGGTACTCATCACTGCTGAAAGAAAGAACGCAATCCAGATGGAACTTCTAAAACATCACACTGCCCCCTGATTTAGAGTTGGCTCACTGAACCCTCACCAACCACTTCATCCCCTCCTTCCTTTGCTGTATCCCCCTGTTAGATACTCTACAGACTGGAAACTGTAGGTGTGGAACTCAGCTTTGGTCATCAAGACCCAGCACAGTTTATCGGGAAGATAAACTTTCAGGAAGAGAAGGTATTTTGATGTGATGGCTGGAGTGGTAGCACCCATTTTATGACCATAAGGATAAGACCACAGGATAATAATGGTGGATCAGGAACAGACCAGGAACCTGAATCCCCAAGAACACGTAGAGCTGCTGTGCTAGAACTGGACTACCTACTTCAGGCAGGACTCCCATTCATGGGGCAGCAGTGACCCCTTTTCCCTCTGAGTCCCTTGCAGTCCAGTGCTATTCAGGACACATCTTCATTTGGGGGTCTTATAGCATGGCTTTCTGTGGTTGTTTCTATTTTTCTTGGCATTATAAAGGCTGAGAAGAGAGGCGGAGTCTGTTCCTTAGATGGGCTCCTGACCTCTCAACTTCTCTCCAGGACCCCAACCACCAGGCAACAGTAATAACTGAAATGCTAGGATTGGGTAGTTGCAAAAGGCCCCTGTAGTCTCTGCTGTAGGACAGGAAAGAGGGACAGCACGCCTGAGGAGTCCCGGGGGTTGGCTTCCTCTGGTGATGGTTCCCTTGACAGGTCCTCTCCATTCCTCCCACCTTCAACAAGTCATTTTGAGGGGGACACTAGGCACTAATGGTGGCCAGGAAGGGATATAGTCAATACCTTTGGGTTTATCTAGAAGCAACACTGAAGGTTCAGGAGACAGGACTGCCTTGTGATAGGCAGTGCTGTTTCCTAGTGATTACCTGCAAGGCCACTGATGACTTCAGTGCATGAGGGGACTATCCCTCAACGGTCACATCAGAGTTAAGTGGTGATGTGCTTCAGTGGGGGGGAGGGGACCAAGGGTAGGGCAGGGAAGGTGAAAGGGTTCAGCATCTGGGCAGGTGGATGTTACTGCCCGGCTGATGGACAGGAGGCAGGCTGGGAGGTCACACAACACCCCTTGCACCACGCAGGAAGGAAGAAGCAGTGCCCAGGCCTTTCCATGCTCACACTATTACAGCGTATGCTTTCTCTGCTACAGCAACACTCATTCAGTAACCCAACACTTCTGCTCAGGCCTATTCTTGCTCCTATCAGCCTCTGGACATCAAACACAGCCTCCAAGACTAGTTCTAACCCACCTCTCTCTTGGTCTCTCTGTCTGTTCTTCCAAATTGGAATAATTGCTCCATTCCTGAATGCAGCGTATGCCTGCTTGGTGTATATCCTGCCTTGTATTGTCACTTGGTGGGGTTGCCTGTCTCCCCTATAAGATAGTGAGAGCATCCCTAATGCAGGGATGCCATCATCTTTGGTGTCCCCAAACCTGAATGTAACAGGTGCTTGACATACATTTACTGAACTAACCCTTTGCCCCCAAATAAACAATGCAGGACCATTGAACTTCAGGCTGATATGAGGTGCAGGGAGCAGGGTTATGCCTATCAGTACCCCATAGCTTGGCAAGGGTGGCACAGGGGACAGTTGCCAGCAATACTCAAAGTCTAAAAATCTGCAGAGCACTTGTGTTCTCTCCACATGTATGAGGGTCTGACACACTGCACAGAGGTTACCCAGCCTGTGGGAGCCACTTATATGTGCTTTGCTTCTGCTTATACAGAAAGTGGCACTGGAATACCTGCCTGCAGTGGGTTTTGGGGGCTGGATGGGTTCATGGGCAGCCCTGGCCACAAGAGGACAGTGGAGACAGAGACCCCCCACTACTCTGAGGAGAGACCCAGTGGGCAGAGCTGCAGGAACCCATGTCACAGACACACAGAACCAAGGACAGAGACCAAAACTCACTTTTGGGAAAAATAAGTTGCCAGAGGTGAAACTCCTCTCACCTCTGCAACACTCCCCCAAGAGAAGTCAAGTGACAGCCCCTCCACCTTCATCCTTTTACTGAAGAGCGTATTCACATTGGAACACCAAAAAGTAGTATCTGGAAGGCCTGCAAGAAAGCTCCCTGCCTTCTCTGTGATGAGGGGGCTGGGCATCAGAGTCCCCTGCTCAGCAACCAAAGATGCCAGCCCAGGACATTCATTTTTCCTGACTGAAGAGAGTCTGTGGGGAGACTGCACAGAGGGGCCTACATCCTGGCTGGGATCCCAGGGCCTGAGAAAGAGCCCCCACATTGCCCAAGGGCTGTGGTAAGCATTGAGAAGAGCTAAAAACCCACAAAGGCCAAAAGGCTGGCAAACAACAGAAAAGGCAGAAATGCCTCTCAGGCCTTCATGGCTAAATATTGTTTTCTGTGACCCAAGTGAGATGTCTGTAAATGATGCGGAAAAATGATGTGATAGTCCCTCTACAGCTGCAGCAACCGTGCTCTTCTTTTCCTTTTGGGACTCACATTGCTGCCTGACTAGCCACCACGCATTTCCTGAGACCATATCCAAAGGCAGGGTCCCTGAAATTGTCAGTCCTGCCTGTCTTTTAGTCTCTTGGGGTATTCTCTGTCTAAATCAGGAACAGGAGTGACAAGAGGATGAGTTTCCCCCTCTTCACTCAGCTAGTCAGTAGTTAACATGAAAAAACAGCAACCATTCCAATCAGAATCACACCGTTTCCACAGCAAAGACACATATTGCACTGATGGAAAAGAGGCGCCACATGAGTGCCTGACTGGTGGCCTGAAATTGTGCAGTGCGCAGCCTGTGCGACTGGCCTGGTGAGTCTGTATGCAGCACTGAAATGACTACCTCAGAGAACAGTTGTAATAATTTGAAAGAGAATATCAACATTTTGATTAAAAATGTTACTCTAGAGCAGAGATTGGCAGAGTGTTTCCATAAAGTGCTAGTTAGTAAATATTTTAGGCTCTTCAGGCCACACAGTCTCTGTGGCTACTACTCAACTTTGCTCTTATAGTGCAAAAGCAATAGCCACAGATAATACACCAGGGAATGAAGGAATGAATGTGGCTGTGTTCCAGTAAAGCTTTATTTATAAAAACAGGCAGTGGGCCATAGGGACTTAAGAAAATTTTATCTGAGATGAATCATATCCATATAAATATATATACACATGAAAAGGGAAAATAGTAAGGGCTATTTAAGTTTGGTAGGAATTAATAATTTGCTTTGTATTTTAAATTAAGAGTTGTCTTTGACACTGATATTTCCGATGATAACATTTATACATACATTCCCATTTGTATGCCATATACACAAAAACTCCATCACTACTGAGTGTGCGTGGGGGTGCTCCCTAGGGGGACCCCACATTCTGCCTCCCCGTGCCCTCCTATGCCCACCCCTGCCTCGTACATTGTCTCTTAGGGGGCAGAAGGCATACCTTGTTCTCTTTGCTGATCTCTCTGCTCCATGGACACAAGGGCAGAGAAATGCGCTTGATCGTAGGCAAGAACCAGAGGTGAGCAGTGGCATCTGTTGGGAGGCACCTCCAAGGGCAGGTAAATCCCTCCGAATGGGATTGGAGCGAATGCTGTGGACAGAAATGGTGAGGGTGTGTGGAGCCTGAAGGGAACATGGGTGGCATCCCTCACTACCCTTCATGATGTGGTGAGGCAGAGGGAAGGGAAGGGACTCTCAGACCATGGACTTAGGTGTCAGCCACCCCATCCACACAGCAGGAAGCTGGGTGTTGCCCACCTGGCAATGGGTGAGAACGCTCAGGCTCACAAGTACCAGGGGGATGAGACCTGCAGTCCCATGTGTGCCCAGGGAACCCCTCCCTCCCTCCTGCCTCCATGGCAGAGTCCTCCTGGCTCTGTCAGGCTGCATCCTGGGGACAAGCAGGAGAGGACTGAGGACTTATCACTGTGATCTTCCCAGGGACAGGGAAGTGGTTGTGGTTCTGTCCACAGGCTGAGAGGTAGGGTAGGCACACTTTCAAGAAGGCTGTGCTGTTGAGCAGAGGTGGGATGGAAGAAGAATGGACCCAGTCTTGTGGGATCTGATGGGTACAGGTTCATGTGCCCAGAGGCCCCACTGAGGGTCCTGGCTCTGCACCGAGAGAGACTTAAGACCTCAGCAGCCCCTTGTCACTGGGCTGCACAGGGAGGGAAGTGGTGCTGGGCAAGACCAGTGTACTCCCAGCTCCCTCCCACCATGATAGCTGTGGGCCCACTGGATTTCCTTTGGTAGTTGCGATTTAGCATTAAGAGCCTTATCCTGATTTGTAGGTCTGTCTGGAAGCCCTTACAACTTTTGTTAAGGCTCAGGTTTAAATTTAAGTTAGGCTGGAGGTAAAAGTCGCTGTCTGGTATTTGCCTTTTTGAGAAGTGATGAGGGGGAAACCCGGTGCCGAAAGGGCCTGGCTCATGCTGGTGATGGAAGTGAAGGGAAGGCGAAAACAGTCTGGGAGAGGCTGGAAAAGGGGAGTTCTGCTGAGAGGCTGAGGCAGTTGCACTGGGGGTGAATTTTCTGGCCCACCTTCCCTGACCCTTCTTCTTTCCCTCCTCTTTAGATAACATGACTGTCCCATGGACTTCTCAATTGGCCTTGCCATTCACTGTGGCAGAAAGGTTGGAGGGAGGACCCACCCCAGGCACTTCTTACCGTAAGTTGACCTGGTCCCTCCAAGGCCTTTTGTGTAGCCTCTGGACTTCAGTGTCTACCTGGGGTGTGGGGAGGGCCAAGGGACCGAACACATGCAAAGGGGCTTGGCTCCTGGGGAGCAGTTGATAAACAGTCCTTTCCTTCTTCTTCCCAAAGTTCCAATTCTGCCCTATGAATTCATGCTTTCTGTCTTTTTTTTCCTCTTTAATATCTGTAGCCTGCAGAGGGGCAGGAGAGGGCCAGAGTGGCTGAGTGGCCCTGGGATGAAACCTGGGATCCCTGGTGGGCTGTGGGCTGTCTTCATTCTGAGCACAAGGGCAGGGGCTGGATTTAGTTCCAACAGGCACTCAGCCAGATTTCTCATGGCCACCTGCCACTGACACAAAGTCTAGGTGGATGGGTGGGTGACCAAGAGCAACCCCCCCGACATCAAGTTGAGGAGAAATGAAAAATACTAGAATCTTCCTCCCTGCAGAATAAGGCTCTGTGGCCTTCTGGGGGCCTCAAGTCGTACATTAGACTGTTTCTTCCTTAACCGAGCCATTATATTTTCTGGGTCATATATGGCTGTTTTACTAATGTATCAACTTACCTTCTCCACCTGAGTCCCTCAACATTGTATCTGCTACGACAACTATTGGTCTTCTTAATATGTGGGCGAGGACAAACACATGGAACTCCTCTAGACTTTCATACACGGGGTCCTCAGAGTTGTCCACACTAGGAGAAAAAGCAAAGCAAGCCTGAGTTAGGGTGGGGGATGTTGAAGACAGCACCCTCCATCCAGATCTGACCTCCATGGACCCTGCCTGTTGAGGTCCTCAGAGGTCCCCTCCCTGCCATGCCACCCACTGACAGCAAAAACAGAAGCCCTAGCTCCTCACCCCTCACTACCTGCAGTTGTGTCAGGGGTCAATGGGAGAGAAGCTGCTAGTGATGGTTGTTGGCCACCTTTAAGACAAGGTCCCCCTGGCAACACAGGCCGCCCACCCAGAGCACATGGCTGGGGCTAGTTATCTGGAGGCACTTAACAAGGATGCAGCGGGGGCAGGTGAGATGGAGGCTTCCTGTTCTGGGTCATTCCTATAGCTAGCAGCTTGAGCTGAAGCCTTACCCATGGCGGTGCAGGTGTATCTGTGCATGTCAGGTGGGCTGGTGGGTCCATTGCTACAAAGATTTGGGGCCTTTCTAGGGACAATTCCACAAAACAGAAGAAGGCAGTGGCAAGGTTACCTGGATTTTAATCCTCAGAGTAGGAGGGGACTGACTCTGACCTAGACTATCTGAACCCTCCATAGCTCACACCCCTGACACGTCTGAGGCTCAGAGAAAGAACTGGATCCGAGAAATGCATTCACTTAAAACTCAGATATTTGGACAGAAGACTGTAGTCTTGATGTCCTTCAACAACCCGGCCACCCTGAGGGAAGAGCCCATCAAGCAAGAGAGTCAGGGCTCACAGCTTGATGTGGCCTCTGGAAGCACCCAAAAAAGACCCTCTGATGGCCCTGGACTTGTTCTTGAGCACTTGGGGGAGGCCTAGGATTAATGGAGGGAGGTCTGTGAGAGCTGGGGCGGGTGGGGCCCCGCTGGAGAATCCAGATGGGGCAGCCTGAGGAAATAGCTGTGTCTTCATAGCCCACAGCTGCTTGAATTACTTCTAGAACAAAGACTGTGACTCTTCAGGAGTCCATCAAGGACCCGGGAGATTTTGTTGTTGTTATTGTACCTATTTTTTCTGATTATTGATTGATTGATTGATTAATGCTGACTCAAAATGTAGCACTAGCAGGCTCAGAGGAGAGTGTTCTCCAAAGGTCTGAGCCTCAAAATGCCTTACATTTATACTTAAAAATACTTGAGAGCAACCAAAAGATGAGAAAAGTTGGTGCATGTCGTATGAATTACTTTTCTGTTTCATTGGAACCGTTTGAAAGTAACTTGCCAACCTGGAATCCAGCACCTTGGAAAAGTTTAGGTGCATATCTTATGAACAGAACATTTTCCTACAAAAATACAACATAGTCATCAAAATCGAGGGTACGTCCAATCACCACTACACAGGTCGATCTAATCACCATAATAGACTCGTCACAGTTTGCCAACTGCCCCAGAAATGCCTTTTAAACAAAGATGCCAGCATGCTGCTTTTAGCTGTGGTGTCTCAGTAGACTTTTTTGGTCTAGAACATTTTTCAGGGGTTCCTTGACGTTCATGACCTTGACACTTTTGAAGACTACGGGCCTGGTATTCTGTAGCATGTCCTTAGTTTGGGTTCCTCTATTTCCTGTGATTAGACTGTATTGGATTATGCTGTGTCCTTCTCACAGCATCCTATCAGGTGGCCTACACCTTTGGACCATCCCATTACTGGTGATGTTGATTTGGGCCACTCCCCTCAGACTGTTTGCTAGATTTCCCCCTACAGAGCTACTCATTTCCACTCGGTCATTAATAAGTACCTTGTAGGGAGGAATTTAAAATTTATGCACATAGTCTACTCTTCATCAAATCTTTATACATTTATTGATATCATTATGGATTGCTGGCTTTTATTTGGATGCTCAGATATGCCCTGCTTGGATTAGTGTAGCTCATTCAAGCTATGTCCTTGTAACACAGCTCCAGCATCTTTTCAGAAGGCTTCCTAGCCTTCTGACACAAGAATATAGTCCAAGTTCATCTTCTAAAAATTTTTTTTAAAATTTAAATTCAATTTAATTAACATATAGCGTATTACTAGTTTCAGAATTTAGTGATTCATCAGTGACATATGCTCATCATATCCCGTGCCCTCCTTAATGCCCATCACCTAATCACCCCAAGCCCCTACCCAATTCCCCTCCAGCAAGCCCAAGTTTGTTCCCTAGAGCTAGAGTCCCTTATGGTTTGTCTTATTTTATTTTATTTTTTTATTTTTCCTTCCCTTCCCTATGTTCATCTGTTTTGTTTCTTAAATTACACATACGAATGAAATCATACACTAGTTATCTTTCTCTGACTGACTTTTTTCACTCAGTGTAACACTTTCTAGTTTCATCCCTGACACTGTCAATTGGCAAGATTTCATTCTTTTTGATGGCTGAGTAATAGTCCACCGTGTACATGTACCACATTTTCTTTATCCAGGTTCATCCTCAGCCCTGGATTCAGCCATTTCTCTAAGGAGTTGTTTTTGTTTTTGTTTTTTAAAGACTACTAGATAATACTGTTTAGAAGCCAAAATACAAGCATCACTATTGGGATGCCCTTCCTTCTCGATTCAGTAAATGGAGAGAAGGCACATGTGTTTTGTGTGTACACTCACACATGCACAGAGATACTTTCATCTACTAGCTCTCTATTAACTTGGATTCCACTGATATCTCCCATTCCAATCTAAGAACCCAATGTTAACTCTACTCTAACTCCTGTCTCCAACAGTGAGAAACCTGGTTTCTATTAGTTTTAAACTATTTCCTTACTTGATCAATCCCTCCATATATAAGCAATTCCCCCCTCTGCTGCTACCCCTCCCCCAAGTTGTCCTCTTCACCCTACTGGCTCTGACACTCTGGTTTTGGTCCTCTGGGTCCCACCAATGCCCCCCCCCCATTGCCAATGGCCCCTTGCTTTGTCACACTATACGGTTTTAGGATGAATTTTTTCAGGAAGGGAAGAGAAGTGGATGAGGAATATTTTAAATACACATACACAAGCCAAGTCTAAACACAATGCTTGTGGGTGTGCTTTTAAAAACATCACAGGTGATTATCTTGTCCAGTCACAGCTAAGAGGGAGGCTGCTGGGTATATGAGGTTCAAGTGCCTCCAGAAGCTTCTTGCTTGTCTCTGTCACACAGTAAGAGCTAATAAGCAAGTGGACAGTTGAACAAAATAGTAAGTAGCATGGACAGGAAGGAACACAGAGTTATAACCTGCATACCCAGAGAGAAAAATATTATTTCCCTGATCCAGTGGATAGTGAGTTCAGCCATGGAAAGAGATGAGGCTGTCCAGATTGGCTTCCTTGTCCATGATGTGGGCTCTTGCTGGGTGGTCTCCAAACTGCCAGAGAGTCACATATTAATGCTGAGAAGAAGAAATGGCAAGGGGAGGGGGAGCTCTCTCAGCCCTGGGTTCTCAGTTGCACCTTCACTCCATGATGGAACATTGTGCTGTCTAAATAGTCACACAGAAGGGGCCTCGCTACAGCAACTGTGCAAGGGATGACCAAGTATGAGGGGCCACTGTACTGTCACAGCATTCTGGTCATGCAAAACTTGAAGCAGAGTCATTGTATTTCAAACTGAAAAATCAGGCAGTATTTATTGAGAACATTGGCTCAGCAACTCCCCAGGCATAGGTGTAGTACCGTCCGTGTGTAGGTGTGTGTGTGTGTGCACATGGGATAGGTGTAGCACCGTCCGTGTGTAGGTGTGTGTGTGCACATGGGATAGGTGTAGCACCATCCATGTATAGGTGTGTGTGTGCACATGGGATAGGTGTAGCACCATCCGTGTGTAAGTGTGTGTGTGCACATGGGATAGGTGTTCTGATGGGCAAATGGGATCATCTCTGGGATGAGACTTTGGGACTGCGACCTGCCCATGTGAATTACTGTGATTGAGCCCATGGGCAGAAATCAGCTCTAGTGAAATCAATCCTGAAAATTCTCTTCCACTTCTTACCCAGAGGCTTAACATCATCTTTCTGTGAGCTCACTGAGCAAATGATAGATCTGGGATTGTAAACAGAATCTGATCTTTGGGAAAAGACACATAAAAATCCCTAAAATTGGTGTTTACTGGTAAAAAGACTAACATGCAAATGTAACTACTTCATCCTCAAAGAGACTGTGCATAACCCCCAACAACTTCCTGATGTGACATAATGCACGTGCACTCATCACCCTCTTCTGCAACATTACCCAGGGAGAGATGAGTCCTGAGAATAAGGCCAGACCATCCACCTAGTCAAAACCCTCTGGAGAGGATGGGTGAAAGGCGACCAGGGCAGAGCCCAGGCTGGGAGCTTCCTCTAGATAGGCATGAAGCCACGCTGGTGCAGTGAGGTCCAGATGGTATCTCAGGTCACAGAGAAGAGTGTCAGAAGTCAAAAGTTCAGGACAGATTTGGGGATGCTCTGGTTTAAATGGCAGTTTGGAGACCACCCAGCAAGAGCCCACATCATGGACAAGGAAGCCAATCTGAACAGCTGGTGGGGTCTCACCCAAGGGCAGTCACCAGCCCACACAGAGGGGTAGGTTGGGCACAGCCTCCTAGGATCCTCCGTGTCCCTCTCCCCCCAGGTGTGGTGACCACCTCCCATTTTACCCAGGAAAATCCCGATTTATGCATGTGGAGTGGTTGGTACCCATCCCCCACCTCCGACCAATGCAGCAGTTTGCATGTAAGTTGTATACTCACTCCATCTATGGTGACACAGTTATTGGTTTTGGGTGTACTCTTCCATTTAAAGAGAGACAATCAAGATAATTAGATTCTGTACACATACATATACCCTACTCTTTCTCCAGGTGTAAGGACATGACACTTGCTATTCTGACTCCTGCTTTTCCCTGTTAATGGAGCATCTCAGAGATGCTTCCAGCCCAGTGTGTGGGGTCTTCCCCCTCTCACAGCGGCACAGCACTCTTCATGCATGTGTCACCAGCTGCATTTCTGAGTGGTGGGACTCAAGCTCCTCCCTCAGGCAGGGCTCAGTGTCATGACAACACCTCTGATGAATTGGTAGGGCTGGATTAGGGGCTGGAGATTAGGAGCCAGGGCCCTGAGCAGAGCTGAGGCCAGTCTGTGCCTGTTGCAGGCCTTTGCACCTGGCCAGGGACTGTGTCTGAATAGAGGGCAGCCTTTCAGGGGATTTCCTAAGGCACGATGTAGGCAGCAGGGACTCTGCTAAGGAAGCTAAGGACAAACAATGGGGGGCACTCCTGCCCTCTGAAGGGGCCAAGTGGGTCTCAGGCTCTGACAGGAGCTTCTAAACAGCAGCCAGGTGGTTTGGGCATGAGGACCATCTTATTGGCTGAAATCAATAACCTGGGGTCAATTGTATGACAAATATTTACTGAGTATCTGTGATAGGTATAGCACCGTCTGTGTGTAGGTGTGTATATGTGTGTGTACATGGGATAGGTGTAGCACCGTCCGTGTGTAGGTGTGTGTGTACACATGGGATAGGTGTAGCACTGTCCGTGTGTAGGTGTGTGTGTACACATGGGATAGGTGTAGCACCGTCCGTGTGTAGGTGTGTGTATACATGGGATAGGTGTAGCACCATCCGTGTGTAGGTGTGTGTGTACACATGGGATAGGTGTAGCACTGTCCGTGTGTAGGTATGTGTGTACACATGGGATAGGTGTAGCACCGTCCGTGTGTAGGTGTGTGTGTGTACACATGGGATAGGTGTAGCACCATCCGTGTGTAGGTGTGCGCGCGCACACATGGGATAGGTGTAGCACCGTCCGTGTGTAGGTGTGTGTGTGCACATGGGATAGGTGTAGCACCGTCCGTATGTAGGTGTGTGTGCGCACATGGAATAGGTGTAGCACTGTCCGTGTGTAGGTGTGTGTGTGTGTACACATGGGATAGGTGTAGCACCGTCCGTGTGTAGGTGTGTGTGTACACAATGGGATAGGTGTAGCACCGTCCGTGTGTAGGTGTGTGTGTGCACATGGGATAGATGTAGCACCGTCCGTGTGTAGGTGTGTGTGTGCACATGGGATAGGTGTAGCACCGTCCGTGTGTAGGTGTGTAGTGCACATGTGCACACGTGTCTGCAGGTTTAGGGGTGGAAACACTCAACAGAAGGTTAAATAAGAAACTACTAGGTATTGGGCTCCTGGGTGGCTCAGTTGGTTAAGCTACTGCCTTCGGCTCAGGTCATGATCCTGGAGACCCAGGATCGAGTCCCACATGGGGCTCCCTGCTCGGCGGGAAGACTCCTTCTCCCTCTCACTCCCCTGCTGTGTTCCGTCTTTGGCTGTGTTTCTCTCTGTCAAATAAATAAAATCTTAAAAAAAAAAAAAGAAACTACTAGGTATTAATAAACTCAATGACAAAAAGGTATTTTTTTTTTTTTAGACAGGAGGGTGAGGGAGTCCTGATAGATGAAGAGTCGACTTTGGTCTTATTTCTAATTAGAAAAGTCTTTAAAAATTAGTCCTGGCTTCTACATCGTCAAACATGAGAACTCCTTCGCTAAAAAATGCTTTCCCTGCTGGTTTGCTGGTGGAGGTCAGAGGACTTTAAGGAAAACTCACAAGAAAGCTTTCTGCTAATGAGAAGCCATCCCGTGGCCTTGAAGTGCAGACTGGGGTGTGGGCACTTTGTAGCAGAGAACACTACTTATTTTTCTTTAAAAGACTCAAGCTTCTATCTATCTATCTATCTATCTATCTATCTATCTATCTATCTATCTATCTATCTATCCCTGTGCATCATGAAATCATTTAGAATTCTTGGTCCTTCTGAAAAAGGCCAATAAAGAAGAAATGTAGTAAACACACTACAAAATTATGTAAACATAGCAATGAAATTGCAGAAACAACTTCAGAGGGAAAGCAGAATGAGAAACACACAAGAGAAATGAGGAACCAAGACACAAGATGCCCTGTGGGGGCTGTCCAGGGGTCCTCAAACAGGCCCCCTTTTCTGTGTCTCTTTTCCTCCCTGCTTTAAAAGCCTCTCAGCCTCCACTTAACTTGTCTAACCAAAAGGAGAACAAGTGAGCTTTTATAAAAGGTTAAAGGAGAAAAGTTATTTTTATCACAAATCTCAAGATAAGTTGCTAATTCCTGCTCTCCATACCTGTTTTGCATTTTTTAAGAGCGTGGGTTTATGTTTTTGGTCAGTTCTAAGTTTGGATTCTGGCTCTCTTGTGGGTTGTGGGACTTTGGGAACTGACCTAATTTTCTGAATCTCATCTTCTGGATCTGTCATTGGCTATGTAAATGACAATTTCACAGCCCTGCTTGACACATCACATAATGTAACACATAAGTGTGTTCAGTAGATGACACAGCTCTAATTCCTGCCTGACAATGCTGTCCTTTCTCAATTCCTTGGAAACCCAGATCCTTTGGGAAGGTCACGGCTCCCTGCTCTGGTTCCCGGTATGCCAGTCAAAGGGGTGCACACTGGGTCCATGAAGGGGATGGTCTTTTATCCCTGACTTCTAATAGGTCAGGTGTGAGTGCCAGTGTCACAGGACCTGGGCAGGGTGTGTGTGGCAGCACAAATGGTCAGCTCTCCGTCTGCTAGTCCGGGTCTGGCTCTGTATGTACATACGACATAGCAACAGGTTCCCAGCCCTGAGGAAAACCTGTTGGGTTTGCTGGCCATCAGAAAATTGCAGTCTGAAGGAGGAGACAATATAAACTATATGAGCCTTGGATGAGGCAGGGGTTCAAGACAGGGCAATGTGCAGAGCAGCGCAACATTTCTCTGGGAAAGCACAAACAAGTGGTACTTTAAAGAGACAATGCAGAGGTGCCCTCTCCCCTAATCCTCTGAGAGGTGGGGTCACAGACACAATTCATGTTACCAAAGAGTTTAACATATAATAAAATTAATATATCCTTTGAAAAAGTAAATTTTGAGAGGATTCTAAACACATTCCTCCTTTTCCTAACCCATAGACCACTTCCCACACTAAAATAGCTGAATCCCTTTCATGATCTTTCCATTATTGACATGTAAATAAATAGAATGAAAATAGCAGCACCTAGAAATCTATGTCTTCTAGGTTATAAATTCCCAAATTTTGAAACAGAAAGGCATTCTGGAGCTTCTGAGTTGTTGGTGAGATTCCAACAAAAACACATCAAACTTCAGAGGAGAATTTGGTACTTAAGTTACCTTGGAGAGTCAAAGATGTTTCAGAACAAGAACATTGCCTTCTGGATGGAAACATCAGTTCAAGTGAGCAGCCCTTCCTAATGGTCTCCAAGAGAGGAAGACCAAGCACATCAAAAGTAATTCTTGCACGGACAGCCCCATCATTCATTCAGATTGGTTTTGATACTATAGGAACATGTAAAACCCTTGGAACAGGCTACATAATCTCAACAGTAAGTGCTGGAGCACAAATGAATCTCTGCCACATCCAAACCTCTGGTCTACCACCTTGTGTCTGATTCTTGCTATGCAGATCAAGTAAGAACACTCCACCCCTTCTCTCCTCCTGAATAACCACCCCTCCCAGATCGAATTCATGGAGGAGTTATTGGAACGTTCTGGAGAGTAAATAGTAGCAGGTAGATTGGGGAAGAAAACTAAACTTACTTTTTTTTTTTTTTTTAACCCTCTGGTGTTTCCAGACGTGAATGCAACATATCCTGAAACCCACAAGTGGGCACTGATGAAGGGACAGAAGGTGGCCTCTAGTTTGGGAGTGAAAGTGGGAACTCCTAAAGCTCAAGTAAAGCATAGAAATCCCCATTTTTTTCTTCTCCCTTCTCTCATGTTCTCTCAAAAGTCTCCTGAAGGCAGTGGCAGAGGCCACTGGGAGTCATAAATCTAAAAGAGAGGAACCTTCCTCACTGACCAGTGGAGCTATGATGTCAAGAGTTTGGGCAGGGGTGAAATGTTTTGTGTTTTCCCGTCTGTCCTCTTGGCTATCTGCCCCACAGGTGCAATCATGGAACCCTATGGCAATATGCTGTAACTAAGTTCCTAGAGTTATGAGGTTGTTTATGAATTCCTGAACACTTCTCCCCTTAAACCCCAAGATCTACATGTATAGGTTTTCTCCAATAGTATACCAAGGGCTCTGATGAATATATCACACACTGAATATATTGTACTCAGGTCACAGACTGAGTAATGTAGCCGAATAGGACAACAAAGGTTTTTGAAGACTGAACTGACATTAGAACCACAGCACAACAAGAACAAAATGCACATCTATGTAGAAAGCACATGGAATATTCACAAAGACCATAAGCTCACTTCTTAACAAACTTTGACAAATTTAAAATAATTTAAATCACACCAATTATGCTAATAGGCCATAATGCAATTAGACTGGAATAAGTAAAGAAAGATAACAAAAATCTGCTATGCAATACACTTTTAAATAATTCAGTGGTCAAAGAGAAGTTCTTAAGGGAAACTAGAAAATATTTTAAGCAGAATAAAAATATAAATCCAATATATTAAAATTTTTTGTATGTACCTAATCAGTGCTTAGAGGGAAATTTATAGTCTTTAAATGCACATATTACAAAAAGAGAGTTCTCAAATCAATAATATAAGTGCCTACCTGAACAAAGGAGAGAAATTATAGCAAAATAAACCCAAAGCAAGCAAAAGGAAGGAAACACAAAAGGTAAGACAAGAAATCAATGAAACTGAGAACTAAAAAACAATAACCAATTAAACCAAAAATAGTTATTTTAAAAGATCAACAAAATTGATAAAATTTTAGCAAGGCTGACCAAGTAAAAGGAGAAAGACACTAACTGCTGAATTTGAAAAGAATGAGGGAACAGCACTAATGATCTCCAGAGACATTAATAAGTTATAAAAGGAATATTATTAACAATGATACACACATAAATTCAACAACTTAGAATAAATAAACAATTTCTCAAAAAGAAGCTACCCAAATTAACTTATTTCTACTTTCTGTAACTATTAAATAAATTGAATTTACCATTAATAGCCTTCTGAAAAAGAAATTTTTGATTGCAGATTGATTCACTGTGAATTCTCCAAACATGTAAAGAAGTAATATCTCTAGTTCTGCAAAAGCTCTTTTGGAAAATATAAGAGGTTAATGCTTCCCAGTGTGTTCTATGAGACTAGCATTCCTCCAAAGCTAGACAAAATAGTAGTATATTACAAGAAAACTATACTCCAATATTCTCTTTGGTCACAGATGCAAAAATCCTCAATATAATATTGCCAAATTGAATGAACAAAAAAAAAGTTCAATATACTAAGAGTTCATCTCTGGAATACAAGGTTGGTTCAATACTCAAATAGCATTCAAGGTAACCCACAATATTAATTAATTAACATTAATTTTAGAAGAAAAGTCCTACATGATCATATTAATTGGTATACAATATTTATTTGATAAAATGCAACATTAATTAATGATAGAAATGCTTAACAAAAGGAATAAAAGAAAAATTCCTCAACATGATAAAATATATCTACTAAAAACCTGCATTAACATTATATTAATGGAAGATTTCTGACTAATATTGGTAACCAGGAGAGGATATCCTCTCTTACCATGCCAATTCAACATTATACTAGAAGTCCTAACTACTGCAGTAAGTCAAGAAAAACAAACACATACAGGTTGGAAAGGAAGAAAGAAAACTATCCCTACTTATAAATGATATGAATGGCTATGTAGAAAATCTGAAGGAATCTACCAAAAAAATCTCATAGATGTAATAAATGAGTGTAGTAATATCACAAGGGGATACAAAGCCAACACAAAAGTCTATTACATTTTTGTAAGTAGTAATGTACAATTGCAAACCCAAATTAAACCCATGCACACACACACACACACATGCACACATACACACAATCATTTACATACAATCTAATTGGATTACTCAGGTATAATTTTTTTGAATATTTAATTTATTTTAGAGAGGGAGAATGAGAGAGAGGGAGCACATGCATGAGTGGGGGGGGCAGAGAGAGACGGAGGGGATAAAGAGAATGTCAAGCAGGCTCCCTGCCCAGCATGGAGCCTGACTTGGGACTCAATCCCATGACCATGAGATCATGACCTGAGCCAAAATCAAGAGTTGGATGCTAATTAACTGAGCCACCCAGGCGACCCACAGCTATAAATTTAATAAAACACATATAGGACCTATATGCTGAAAACTATAAATACTGATGAAACAAATAAAAAAAGATCTAAATAAGCAGAGAGACATAATTTATCACTCTAATACATGGAAAAAGATGTGTGAGAAGACTCAACATTGTAAATATTTTAATCTTTATTCATTAATAAATATAATGTAACACTAGTCACAATTCCAGCAAGATATTTTTCAGATATAGAGCTGATTCTACAAATTTATATGGAAAAAGAGAAATAATAAAAAAAGAAAACAACCCCAAACTAGAAATACTAAAGTAGAAAAAAAGTTGGAGGAATGATGTTACCCAATTTTAAGACTTATTATAAAGTTGACACTGATCAAGAGGGTGATATTGTCAAAAGATGGACACATATTTGAATGGAAAAGAATAGAGAATATAGAAAAAACACAAAAATAATACCAATTAATTTTTGACAAAGGTAAGGGATTTCAATAATGAAAATAGTTTTTTCAAGAAATGATACTGGAAAATTGAACATATATATGCAAGTAAATGAACCACTCATCTGTTCCTCATCATGACAATTTCGCTTTTTGGATAATGTCATATAAATGGAATCATACAGGTTGCCAGGTGGCTCAGTCAGTTAAGCATCTACTTTTGGCTCAGACTGTGGGTTCAAGCCCTGCATTGGGCTCCCTGCTCAGCAGGGAGCCTGCTTCTCTCTCTCTCTCTCTGCCTCCACCACAACTCGTGCTCTCTCTAGCTATTTCTCTTTCAAATAAAATCTTTAAAAAAATAAATGGGATCATACATACAGTATATAACTTCTTGAGATTTGATTTTTTTCATTCAGCAGAATACCTGTTTCATAAAAGTTGTTGCATGTATTAAGTTTTTTTATCAGTGAGTAGTATCCCATAATATTAATGCACCCCAATTTGTTTATATATTTATATTTATTTTATTTTATTTTTTCAGTGTTCCAAGCTTCATTGTTTATGCCCACACCCAGTGCTCCATGCAATACATTCCCTCAATACCCACCACCAGACTCACCCATCCCCTCACCTCCTCCCATCCAAGACCCTCAGTTTGTTTCTGAGTCCAAAGTCTCTCATGTTTTATCTCATCCCTGATTTACCCCACTTCCCATTTCCTTTCTTTCTACTGTCCTCCATATTACTCCTTATGCTCCACAAGTAAGTAAAACCATATGATACTTGACTTTCTCTACTTGGCTTATTTCACTCAGCATAATCTCCTCCAATCGGTCCATGTTGCTACAAAAGTTGGGTATATATCCTTTCTGATGGAGGCATAATATTCCATTATATATATAGACCATATCTTCTTTATCCATTCATCTGTTGAAGGGCACCTTGGCTCTTTCCACAGTTTGGCGATTGTGGGCAATGCTGCAATGAACACTGGGGTACATATGGCTCTTCTTTTCACTACATCTGTATCTTTGGGGTAAATTCCCAGTAGGGCAATTGCAGGGTCATATGCAGCTCTATTTTTCATTTTTTAAGGAATCTCCACACTGTTTTCCAAAGTGGCTGTACCCACTTGTATTCCCACCAACAGTGTAAGAGGGTTCCCCTTTCACCCTAATTTGTTTATTAAAGGACATTTGAGTTGTTTCCAGTTATGACAAGTATGTATACAACTGCTATAAACTATTTTTTATAGATCTTTGTATGAAAATATTTTCATTTTTCTCGGTCATATTTTCTCAACCTTGGCACCATTGAAAGTCTGGACCAGGTAATTCTTTCTTTTGAGAGGCTGTCCTGTGCATTTTAGAATGATTAGCAGTATCCCTGGATTCTATTCTTAGATTCTAACAGTACCTAGCCTACCCTATAGTTGTGATAATGAAAATTATCACCCACCTCTAGACCTTGCCAAATGTCCCAGGGTGGGAATTACCCCTGGCTGAGAACCACTGCTCTAAGGTAAATACTCAGGAGTGGGATGGCTGGATCATAGAGCAAGTGTGTGTTTAAATTTATAAGTCTGTGTCTGCCTTTGGCTCAGGGTTCTGGGATCAAGCTGCACATTGGGCTCCCTGCTCAGTGGGAAACCTGCTTCTCCCTCTCTCTTTCCTTCCCTCCCCAACTCATGCTCTTTCTCTCTCAAATAAATAAAATTAAAAAAACATTTGTAACAATTTGTAAAACTGTACTGGAAAGTGGTTGTACCATTTTCTATTGCCACCAACAGTGTATGAAAGTTCCATTTGCTCTGCATTTCCACCAGTACTTGGTATTGTCAATACATTTTCTATTCAACCTTCAAATACATGTGTAGTGGATTTTTCATTTCCCTGATTGGGTTTGCATTATATTCTCAAAACTGAGAGGATCCTGGTTTACTCCTTTCTACCCAAAAGTGTAGTGGCTGTGTTAAAAATTTCTTGGTAATAATTTATTGTAAATGCATTTACAATAATTCCTCTTAATAATTCATTATTGACCTAATATTTACAAAGATTTTCAAAATTTGAGAGGTGAGTAGAGGGAGATTCAGGGAGGCTGAGTTGGAAAACATCTTTCTGGACATTCACAGAGCAAGACAACTAAACTAGCAATTTAGTCTATTGTTAGTAAGGGCAGGGATTCAAATGGTATTCCCTTGAAACACAACTGGAATTGGACTAGAAAATAGAATCATTATTCTATTACCCACAGAACTAAAGGTGAGAATGCAGCAAGAATCCAATTCTCCATTACAATGGAGACAGACTTCTGAGCTAAGGGATGAGAGAAAGCAAGGGGCCTAAGAGACAGCAGATCTGAGTTTGAACTATGACTCTGTCATTCAGTATCCTGGACAAGTCCTTTCCCATCCTGAATCCAAGTTTCCTCATATGTTAGGGGAAGATTATAATCTTTACCCAACAGGTTACTGTGATGGCAGAATGTAAAAATGCACAGCACATGGAAGACAATTAATAGATGTTAAGCTAATGAGTAAATCTTTTTCAGAGCTTATAAAGATGAAGAGGTTGAATATACTTTGTCTTTGGGTTTAATATAGTTGTTTCTTATTTCAAATTAGCCAACCTGTACTGAATGCCAGGAAGCAGATGTTTTTCTCTCTGACTTTTTCTCGGATGACATCTTTTAACTCATGAATTTAGAGTTTTATACTTAGCTAAACAACCTACCAAGGGTGAGGAGAATAAAGACAGATTCAGATAAGCCAGGACTCAAAAGTTCTAACTGCAATGCACTCTTTAAGAAGATACTAAAGCTTGCTGCAATATCTCTGGGGAACCCTAGGGCTGTAATTCTGACATGTCTGGGACTGTATTCTAGCCTCACCCATTACAAACTGGAGGCAAGTCAATGAATCTTTCTGAGCATTCATTTCCTTATTTATAAAGGGACATAAGGCCCAATTTATAAAGTGGGGGTAATGTGTGTGAGGCAGGTAGGTGCTCAGCAGACATTCCTTCCTTCCTTTCTCTCCTCAGCTGTGTCCAGCCCAATCCAATAAGTCATTTTTGAGTCCCATTCCCACCGGACTACGCTCTGGGGCTCAGGCCATAGAGTATAAGATGTAGTATCCTTGGTGTATAAACTAACAGAAGGGATTTGCTCCACAATCAGAAAGACTCTTAAAAGCCCCAAAGCCCTCAAGACTAAAATAAATGAATTTCTAAGAATGGACTATCAGACAGTGGGAAGTCAGGGAGAAAGAACACATTTCACATATCTGGGATGGGCCCTTACAACACACCATATAAGCAGTGGGTATGATGACTTACAGAGTAAGTGTGACAGTGTCTTAATAAATGCTATTTTTACTGTTGTAAAAATACCTCTTTCCAAACACATTCATATGTCATTTTACCACTCAATACCAAAAATATCTAAGTATGTATCAGACTGTTAGCAGACTGTTTTATGGCTATAGATCCTTCCACTCATATGTACTTGTCACTTTGCAATGTGACCTTGCCCCTCCCCACCCATCAAGGGTGGAGTCTCCCTCTCCCCTGAGGTCAACTTGACCATGTGACTTGCTTTGGCCAATAGGACATTGGCAAAGTGATGCAATCAGAGGCTTGAGAAGCGCCAGCAAATCGGGGGCTTCTCTCTCTTCCAGCCTGAAATTGTATTGCAAGGAGTCTAGACCTCCTCAAAGATAAAAATCCATGTGGACAGAGGCCAGGGAGAGCGAGTTTTCAGCCTCAGAGCTGTGATCTGAGACTATCTTGGACTGTCTAGTTCCACTGAGACCAATGGCCTGATGACTGCAGCTCTATAAGTGACACCAGGCAATTCCAGGGACATCCAGAATATGAGCAGATCTGCTGGATGCTACTCTAAGCCCCTTGGTTTTTGGGGTGGTTTGCTATACAACCATCAAAAACTAATACTGGGGGTGCCTGGGTGGCTCAGAGGGTTAAAGCCTCTGCCTTCAACTCAGGTCATGATCTCAGGGTCCTGGGATTGAGGCTCGCATCAGGCTCTGTGCTCAGCAGGGAGTTTGGATCCCCCTGCCTCTGCCTGCCTCTTAGCCTACTTGTGATCTCTCTCTGTGTCAAATAAATAAATAAAATCTTAAAAATAAAAACTGATACTGCTTGACAGGGGAGTTACTACTGAGTGCGTTTTACAGATGAGCACAACTGAGGCTCAGAGAGCTTGTGAGACATGCCTGCATCACATACCCAGCTTGGGACTATAGCGCAATGCATTTAAGTCTGGGTCTCTGGTCAGGGTCCAACAGGCAAGGCCCTTTTAGTTACTCTCCTTTCGCAGTTGCTCTGAAACCAGACGAAGTAGCCAGAGGCCCTCACTAACTACTTGCTGTCAGAGATTTTTGTCACTCTTGGAACAAGTAACTAGGTTCTTCTGATGGCACACACTCTTTTCCCAGAGTGGGTACGGTGTGGGGCTGCATGTGCAAGCAGATGATGAGCAAGTAGACTCAGGGTGGAGTTATTTCCTTATTTCCTCCTTGTCTTCCTGCTGGGGAGCATTCCTCTATCTCTCTCCCCAGGTGGGCTTGGGCACCCACAGGATGGCAACAATGGTGGTGGTTAGACAGGGCTATAACAACTCCAGCAGCAGCCCTTCTGGAGGGTTGCATTTCACGTGTGGTATCTCAGCCTGTCTCTGGAGCAGCAGCAGCAGCACAGAACATCTGACTTTTATTTTGGCCATGGAGACACGGCTACGTTTTGATTTGCAAGAGTCAGAGGGAAATTGTCCTGCAGCTGTGCCATGCTCAGAAGCACCTGCCCCTGCCTGTGTCTTGGCTCTTTACTGTGCTTGCCGAGTCCATGTCTGTGGTGCCACCTCACTGTGTTCTGGGAAAGTAATGGGTTTAAAAAATGACCCCAGGCCAGTGTCCATGCCAGGGAGCAGCAGAATAGGGTGTGTCCCGATCTGTGCCAGTACCAGGGGCCAGGAGCTGGTCAGGGAGCAGGACAGAGGGAAGGGCCAATGCTGCTGCCGCTGCTACACTTGTCCCTTGTCCCTGGGAACCAGGTTTCACAAGCCAGGTGTGGGAGGAACACAAAGAAAGCCATGTTAGTTTTTGTTACCATCATACCTGAAAACTCATTCTCTCTTGAGTAGCTCTCTCCTATCCCCAGGATGAAATATAGGAAATCTCTGTGTCACTTCTCTTCTGTTCCATGGGCTACCAGGCCCTGGCCACTTCTCTGTTTCCCATGTCACTGCCTCCTCACTCTCTGGCTGCTGTCTGTGGCTCCCTGTGGGCTTGGTACAAGCCAGAGAGGAGAAGCTAGAGGGTGGCAAAGTCCTTCTTGACTCTTCTTTTGGGTACCCACAGGCTTGGTGGAGGTCCAAATGCCATCTCTATTTTTATGGATGCTTTTGTGGGTCCTCAAGGCATCCCTGCAGCTGACTGTCTCTGCCCTGAGTTACCTGGACAGCGATGGTGGCACCCGAAGCTGGTGGCTTGTGACCACCCTTCTGGCCTGGCTTCTGGGGTTTACCCTTCTTGTCAGTGGAGTCCTCTTGAAGACAGCCCATCTCAGGGCTTGTCCCAGGGTTCACTCCTCATGCTTGGGAAGCATGCATAACTCTAACGTCCCCATAACCCGCCATGGCTCTGAGGACCTGGAAGCTGGCCAGCCTCAGCCTTCGGAGCCTTGGGGCAGAAATCAGGTACCAGTCTCTAAGGCCCACAAGCCCCAGGAATGCCTCACACCTCTCAGCAAGACCAACCAGAGCCCAAGCATGGCCCTGTGGGCTACAGACATCAAGGCAGAAAACTCTGAGCTCTGGCATGGGAGGGGCCGTGGTGACAGGATTTGAGCTCTTGGAACCATTAACAATTCAGAGGAAATTAGCCATCAGGGCTTGGAAACCATCCTAAAGAACATTTCCTTGCTATGGTCTGTGCCAGTGGACAGCAAAGGGGGCTGCCCCCAAGGCCCTGCTGGGTGTCAGTGTCTCCACCTGCCCTGAGTGTTGTCCCCCACTTGCCAACACCTTCCCCAGTGGAAGAAGATGTTGGAAGCTCATGTGATGCTTATCTGTTCCTCTGACTTTCTGGTTCAAGCTGTAGTGGGGGGGGGGGACTGAGAAAAATAAAATCAAATAGACCCAAGGGATCTCTTCGGGAAAAAAGTAACATCTTTCACATATCACTCATTGCTTCTGACTAGACACACTTTTATCTTTACAATTGAGAACAAATTGATGATTGAGGGGTCCTGAGAGGAGGTGGGAGCTTTGAAAGTGTGCAATCGCTACAGCTGAGTTGGGTGGTCGCAGTAACCCTAGAACACTCTTCTTGTGAGTTCGGGAGAGTGAGTAGCTGGTCCAATGCCTTCTGTCTCTCCCCCATTTCCCCAAAGCTTAGGGGAACAATGGAGAACAACAGAGCTGCTGCCTATCACCAGGGAGGCCTCTCTGCAGTGCTCCTGCCCCGGTTGAGTTGGCAAACCTGAGTCCCACGGGTGGTGGGAATGAACACCAGACACCCCACTGCTTCTGCCTCCACTCAGCTCTGGGCCCCTTTGGGTTCCAGGGAGCAGGAGCAGAAGCTGAGGCCTGACAAGCTGTGTGACTATGGACCAAGTGCCTCCTGGATAGGGGAACTCATGGGGCGCAGTATGTGGTGATGGCCACTTATTGTATGCCCCATCCCTCAGACCCAAAGACACAATGGACTAGAGTCAATCCACCTGCATTCAAACACATCCCAGGTACGACTCAGCATGGAAAAACAGAGAGTGGAATTTTTAGGAATGCACTGAGTCTTTAGACTCAGTGTGTATCCCCAAATGTCCTAAATAAGACAGACTTTGGTGCTGACACATGACATGAAAATAAAGTGACAAAACAACCCTGTGGGAATTGTGTTGATGGGTTTCCATACCAGAGGGCTCGTCTTTGAGGGTCCTCGACATTGTGTCAGGCCTGGGAAGCTCCATACCTGCTGCTGGTGGCTGAGGGCCCAGATGCAGAGATGAGGGGCCAGGACACACAGCCAGCCCAGGCTGTCTACCGGAGTCTGATGCTTTCCTGGATCTTCTCATTGTCAATTCCCAGGCTTTCTTGTGTCTACCTGCGACTTTTTCTAGGGATGATGACTTGACTCTCAACTTTCATAATTATGAACCAAAGCACACATGTACCTTTGAAATGCTGGGCTGCAGGTTTGATGGCTGCCTTGTTTGGCCACACTCTTTATTCACAGGCTGGGACATTTCAATTGTGTCTGCAGGAATAAGCTACTCCCTGCATGTGTACAGAGGCAAAACCTTTCTTTGCCAGGAATGCCCATGGCATCCATGGCGTTCACCTGGGAGACGCTGGCCTCACTTAATGACCTGCTCTCAGCGTGACTTCCTGAAGCCAGAAATTAAATAGATACTTAGTTGGAAAAAGTCCAAACCTGGAAGCTTGAGGTTTCTGAGCCTGGTGAGCTCAACAGCAGTATTCAGGGCCCACCAGGTCACATGCCCCCTACAAAGGCTGGCTGTCCAGGGCTGCTGGCAATGGGGAAAGGGGGCAACACTTGTGACCTCCATGCCTCTACCTGCAAAATGCATGGGAGAGCTATGTTTACTTTCCCCCAATTACCTGGCAGGGGTCCAGCCATGCCCCACAGCTCTGCCCTGTGTCCTTGAGGAGAATCTAATGCCTGAAGGTGGCCCCGGTCTGGGGTTGCCACATGCTCCCTTGAACCACTTCCCATGCTGTGTGGCCAGGAGCTTAAGGTGACCACCAGGGAGAGTGAGGAGCCACACTTACCCCCCGCCTGTGCCACCGTTCTTGCTGAAGTGTGTGCGTGGCTCACTGGATGCCAATTTCAGCAGCTCCGTCCACTCCCGCTCCCATTCCTCCTCGGTGTACAGCAGCCCTGACTGGCACAATGGAAGCCGGCTCAGGAGGTGGTGGGTGGGCTTCCTGCCCACCCCGTGCAGGTGAGCCTGGCCACCCTGCTGAATCTCCAACCCCCTGGCTCAGTCCAAGCCTGACCAGCACCCAGGCCAGGCACACCTGCTATGGCCTGAGTGTCCCCATTTGCTCTTAACGATATTTCTTCAGAACCCCCAATTTCCAATTTCAATGCTGTGTGGGGGGTTCTACCCAGGAACCAGGGTCCTGCCCAGGGGGTGAGAATGTCCAAATATTAACCTGCACACAGCAAACTTGGGGCAGAGCACTGAACAGTTGAAAGGGATGACAGCTAACCTGAATTAGAAAGCAGGCAGATCCTTCTAGGACAGCAAAGTGCTAATGGCCCCATCGTCAGGATGGTTGGGATTCTCTTTGGTTTGAGAACATATATAGGAGCGGGGGCTGTAGGCTGTGAAGAACCACCACCTTGTGGCTATACCAGGCTTTCAAGCTGTCAGTAGTAATCAGACTTAGGTGACTTTAATTCATCATCAAGCCAGGATACTTTTTGACAGTGAGGGTGGTTGGTTTTCATAATTATGCAAGGATGGGTGGTGAGAGTAGACATGTAGTCACTGTGCCAGGGGCTTAGTTTTTGTAACAGGCACCTCTTGGGTTGGTTTAAATGAGGGAGGCTTTCCTAGTCCCAGAAGCCATTGTTGTATGACCTCACAAGACGGACGTGGCCTTGGGGCCCAACTGTGGACTCCACCCCTGGCCCACGGCTGTGCTTGGGGTGGGATCGGCTGTGGACACACCAGCAGGTACCAACCTCTTTGTTCTGCTGTGTCTGCTGCCACCTCCACCTCCGCTTTAGGGCTTCTCTTTCGGCCCCCGTCCTCATCATGGTGTAGAGAGCTTTCCGCAAAACCAGGTCCCGATCATGAAACCCCCACATTCCTGCAGTGGGAGGCCCGTGAGGAGCAGAGGAGAGAGACAGGATGTGAGGAGGGGGACCAGCCAGGGGGCCATTCAAACTGTCACAACTTACCAGGCCTGGCCTCCTGCATCTGCACACACAAAGATAACTCATCATTCAGCTCTTCATTTCTCATGATTAGCTAGCAATTCCTCTCTGTTCTCTTTCCCCATTTCCCACTGAAGCAAGAAGGAGTATGTCCTCTTCTCAGAGAATCAACAGTGGATGAGATCCCGTGTTGCCTCTCTCTGGGACCCTTGGTAAGCTACTTTCAATCTCTTAGGTTTGTTTTGAGGGACCTAATGTTCACTGTCCAGGTCTTATATTTAAGTGAGATAGTTTCTGTGGATAAGCTGGTGATGTGTCCTCACATTTGGTCTCAAGCCAGGAGGGCAGTCAGATCCTGGCTTCATCTAGGGTCTGCCACATCTGATGTGTCAGCCCTAAGGCATCTCAGCCTCCTGAGAAGCAGAGAATAAGTGGGCAATACTGCAAACATCTGGACCCAAGAGAAGGGTCCAGGGAAAAAGGTCTTTTTCCCTTATTCCCTACCTAGCCTGTGTTGGAGGTTGAGGGGTTATAAGGAAAGCTAGCCATCTTTGAGTACATTCCTGGGGCAGTTCAGATGTGGTCAAGAAGGCCAACAAATGGAAGAAACAGTAATGAGAAATGTAGCTCTGGATATGGGTAAAGAGTTGGGGAATCCATCCATCCATCCATCCATCCATCCATCCATCCATCTAATCATCCATCCAACTATTTAATTAAATGGCATTAATTCCACTTAATTAATTCCAAACTCATTTCATAATAGGGGAGAGACACCGGTTTTGGGAATACCCAGAGCGGCAATCAGGACAGACCAAGTCCCTAAAATCTCGCAGAGAGCACACTGAGGGAATGGAAGCACCCATCGAATTAGCACCTGGCATATGCTGTCAGAGGTAGAGCACCAAACAGAGAGATGAAGCAAGACAGGGTGCTGGGTGGCACTGGTCATGGCATGAAAGGAGACATGAGGGTCTAGAGACTTGAGTGGGTGAAGGAGGGAGCCGAGTTGCCATCCCAGGCAGAGGGGAAGGCCAGGGGACAGCCCCAAGGGTACAAGGTGGAGAGTCAAAGGTAGACATTTAAATGAGGCAGTCTCTGAAGAGCTTTTAGAGGACTGACCTGCTCTGACCTAATCTTTAAAGACTCAATCTGGCCATGTATCGTTTTATGTAAAGATATGTGACAACCAGGGGCTGTTATGGGTTTTCCATCAAGTGAGGCTTTTGTCTTTTATTACAACATAGATGAGGGAAGTGGCCATTCATGCTCCTTTTAATAAACAGGCCAAGCTGATCCTACTCATCCCTCAGCCCTGCCTACAGGGGCCTCTTGGGACTCTCCCAGGTATGGCAAGTCCAGCTTCTGTTCCCATAGCTCCTTGTTTGGGTATCTCTTGCAGGGAGGTCTCCCTGCCCCATAATGTTTGCTTATAAGCCTGGCTCTAGGATTACTGTCATGTCTGTGTGTGTCCCGCAACCCTCGGTCAATGTCAGGCCTGGTCAGCAGGTTCAGTAGGCATTGCTGGTCAGTGCTGCATGGCTCCTTTGATTAGTCAGGTCAAAGAGCTAAACTTTATGAAAGGAAAACAAAGTACCAGGAGAAAAGAACCAATTGACGATGAGCTTCAGACTCCACCGTGGCCTTGCTGGAGCAAGGCTGGCCCACGGGAGGCTTTCTCTTCTGAGGCAGATGGGAGCCCCACTGTGTTCACTGGGAAAATGCCTGCCCTCAGATTGGACCGCAGTGGCATGAGAGCTGATCCATGCATTTTCCCACCTGTAGGCAGTTTCTGAGGGACAATGGCAGTTCCCTTTATAGTGAGGTAATTTTGTGACACAGATGAGAGATTTCTTCTTTTATGTTCTTTCCAGATTTTACACAAAACAAGGTGAAAATGTTCCACAATATGGAAATAGCTGATACATTACAATGAAATATGACACAACTACCAAAAACATGTTTTTGAAGAATAATAGCATGGGAAATTCACAACAGAATTTTAAGAGAAAAATGATGGATTCCACACAGTGAACATAGTGAGATCATAATTTCATTAGAAGAAAAGACAAAAGATAATATGACAACACATTAAAAGTGGCCATTGCTGGGTGGTGGGATTGTTGATTTTTATTTTCTTATCGTGATGAATGTGAAATACTTTTACAATGCTAACAAACAGAAATGTGTTCATTGTGAAATGGAAAGGAAGAAGGTGGGTGGGAATCTTTGTGTTCCCCACCATCCATTGCCAAGGCTGCAGAATGTCAAACGTTCCCTTTGCTCTGAGGCTCTTGGGCCCCTCCCTAGAGTCCATGCATTTCCTTCTGTGGGTTTTAGTCTCACCTCTGTCCACCTCTTGCTGAGCAGGCCTCCCTACAGGGCCAGAGAGAAGTGTGGGGTTGGGCCCTTGCTCTGGGTCACAACATCAACCATTCCAACAAGGAATGTTCTTGGTCAAACTCACCAACTAAGAATATTCTGGGGGTTGCCCGGGTGGCTCAGTCATTAAGCGTCTGCCTTCAGTTCAGGTCATGATCCCGGAGTCCCAGGATGGAGCCCCACATTGGGCTCCCTGATCAGCGGGAAGCCTGCTTCTCCCTCTCTCACTCCCTCTGCTTGTGTTCTCTCTCTAGCTGTGTTTCTCTCTGTCAAATAAATAAATAAAGTCTTAAAAAAAGAATATTCTCATCTTAGGGTCCCTTTGGTGGAGAGAGACCCTTTATGCTAGGAATCATGAGGACAGCTGGCTCTGATGCCTGGGTCCCTGGCACAAATCCAGTCCTGCCTATCACGATTTCGCTCTGTGTATATAAGGATGGATCTAGAAGGAGTAATTGAGCTTCCGGAAAGTCTACCATGATCCCTCAGTTATTCAAATAGTGTTTTTGATGCTTGTGCACCTGCTGGTATGGACTTTTGCAAAAGCCCACATCTCTGCAGAAGGTTGCTGACTTCTTGGCTCTATATTTTGACTATGCTAATTCACCTGTGATTTACCCAAGTGATTTACCCAATTTATGTTTTTTTTTGTCAGTGCCCAGGTGATTCCCCTATACCAACAATAAAAATTAACAATCCCACCACCCAGAAATGGCCACTTTTAATGTGTTGGCATATTATCTTTTGCCTATTCTTCCAGTGAAATTATGATCTCACTATGCTCATAGTGTGGAATCCAAGATTTTTCCTCCTAAAATTCTCCCCAACATATGTCTTTTTGTCAGTATTTAAGTGAGTCCTTTATGATTTACCCCAACTATGTCTTTTTGTCATTCCAAGTGCATGGACTGCTATCAGTATGGTGGCCCTTCACCATCCAACCTAATGTACTGCTCCCCAAACTTCCTGCTCAAGGCCAGCCAAGTTTCCAAATATCTTGTTAATTTCTGCCTTCATGCTTTTCCATGGAGTCTCCCTACCTGGAATATCCTCTTTTAAAATGTTTTGAGTCCTTCAGATCGCAGTGAAATCCCACCTCCTCCAGGAAGTCCTCTATGCCACAATCTCTAATTCCCATCCCTGCAGCTCATGATTAGGCCACTTCTACTATGTCAGGTATTTTCTTATATGTGCTCTGTGTCTCTACCAAGCCTACCAGCTGCTTTACAAGAAGGGCTAGATTGTTGGCTACCCCTCTTGGGGACTCTTCCCGATGAGTGATGTTCATGGCTCCACTTAGCAGAGGTGTGCCCTTTAACAATGAGCAGAATAGGCCTGGGGGGCTGCTGCCCTCTGTCTCTGTAGTGGAGCTTACCCAGAGAAGCTGCGTGTAAAAGGCAGTTCCCATCCCCTGTAGTGGCCAAAGGAAGAAGCCGTTTACAGCTCGTGCACACAGTGGACCACCAGTTCAGGCGACCTGGAACAGAAACTCACTTTAGAAGAGATTCCCAGAAGAGACCATTGTAAATGTTTGCTAAGTAAGGATAAACATCAGCAGATTATTTTTGAGAGGTTCTAGAGAACTTCGGTGGGAAGGTAGAGCATTATGGCTACTTCTAAATAAAATATAGATTTTTTTCCCCTCTCCAAGATAAGAAATGACCAAATCCTTCCATTAATTAACAAGAGGATTAAGAAACCCAAGGGTGAAGCCTTTTCTCCTTGAATCTGGTAACATCTTACACACAAAAAATACAATCTCCTTGAACACAGTTTCCTCTTCTGAAAGTAATTTTTTCTCTTGTATCACCCTTTTTTGATGCATATATACCTCCAAAGGTATGGTTTATGTTTAATTTAACACATCAAAGTCATTATGGTTACTTAGGTATATTCCTGTTAAATCTCATTAATGCATCTTGAGAATTCTGCTTCCAGAAAGATGGAGTAAACATACATTCCCTTATTTTTTCTACTAAGTAAAACTAAATATCCTGGACATCATGTATAAAATAACACAGGAAGACTGAAAAGTGGCGAGAATAGGCAGACTTGGGATCTGAGAAACAACATAGTAGTAGGCTCCCTGAAATTTCTTTTTTGCCCCCAAATCTTAGATCAGGTACTGCAGAAGTTGGCAACCTGAAGACACCAATGGGGGTAGACAAAGGAATTATGCTCTCTCTAGACAAGAAATGAAGAAAGGGACACTTTAGGAAGATAGACAATAACTGCTCTATTTCAGCAAAATGACACAGAAGAAATTGTAGCCCGTTATCATTCCTGCTGGCAGAGGCCAAGTGGGGAGCCAAAACTTCCAACCTTACCAAACAGTAATGAGTTACTCACCACCCACTCCCCCAGTGCCAGATGGTGTCAGAAGAGGCTGAGCACTCAGCTGGGTGGTAATATGGGCTCCACCCCCTTCCAACTGAGAACAGATGGGGAACCTGGCCTATAACCACCAGATGGTGGTAATAAGGTCCATGTTCCTTCCTAGCTGTACCAAGAAGCCCATTCCTCCACAGGTGTCAACAGAGGCAGAGTGGAGAACACGTGCTTTCACCCTATCTGGTAGTTATTACCAATCTAGAATTCCAGACCTCCTGTGAACAGAAAGGGAGAAACCATCAGACTTGCAGTAAAAAACCCTAAAAGGATTCAGTAAGGAATACTTCAGGGCACACAGAAGGAATAAAGGGGCTTGCAAGGGCAAGTATGTTGGTAAATGTAAATGAATATTGACTGTTTAATATTAAAAATGTCTTTTTGAGGATTAAAGTATATGTAGAATTAAAGCACATGACAACAGTAACACAAAACATGGAAATGTATAATAAATGACATAAATCCAAACATCCTTACATTGATCAGGCAGTGGTAAAAGTGCCAACTTATGGTAAATTCTAATAGCTTGAAGGTATATTTTGGAACTGTAGAGTGACTACTAAAGGAATAATAAAAGAATGTATAACTGACAAGCTAGTAGAGGGGAAACCAGAATAATAAACATTCTTAGATAATTCAAAAGAATAAAAGAGGAAAAAAGATACACAATAACACACAAAAAATAAACAGCAAGACTGGATTAGAAGAGATTATGCTGAGTGAAATAAGCCAAGTAGAAAAAGTCAAGTATCACATGGTTTCACTTACTTGTGGTGCATAAGGGGTAATACAGAGGACTATAGGAGAAGGCAAGGAAATGGGCAGTAGAGTAATTCAGGGAGAGAAATGAAACACGAGAGACTTTGGACACAGAAACAAACTGAGGGACTTGGAGGGAAGGGGGTAGGGGGATGGGAGAGCCTGGTGGTGGGTACTGAGGGCACCTATTACATGGAGCACTGGGTGTGGGGCATGGGCAATGAATCTTGGAACATTGAAAAAATAAAATAAATTTAAAGTAAAAAAAAATAAACAACAAGATAACAGATTTAAACCAAAATATATCAGTATTTATACTAAATGTGAATGAGCTAAACACTCTTATAATTAAAAGGTTGCCAGCCTTGCTTAAAAATACAAGCATATGCTGCTGACAGAAGACATCATAAATATAATGACATAGAAATTTAACAGCAACCAGGTAGAGAAAGATATACCACTCAAAAACTAAAAAGTTGGTAAAGTCTTACTGATATCAGATGAAGGTGAACAGGATAAAGAGGCATATTTCATAATGATAACACAGTAAAGTCAAATGGAAAGTATAACAATCCTTAATGTGTATATATCTAAGACTTAGCCTAAAATGCACACAAAGCAAATACTGATAGACTTAAAAGAGAAATAGACAAACACCAAATTAAAACTAGAGACTTTTAACCAAACTCTTCTGATAAAAAATAGAATAAACAAAATCTTTTGTAGAGATGAAACATAATTCAAGAACTTGAATTATGAATTAAGAACTTGAATTCTACAACACCTCACCCACTGCAAAATAAATACATATTCTTTCCAAGTCACATGCAATATTTTCCAAAATTGACCATATAATGGGCCATAAAAAGTGTCAGCAAATTTTAAAGGATTTGAAATCATTTACAGTATGTGTTTTGGCCACACTAAAAATAAGCTAGAAATCAATGAGATAACCAAGAAAAGCAGTCAGCTTGGGCTACTATAACAAAATACTACAGACTGGGTAGCTTAAACAACAGACACTTATTTCTCACAGTTGTGGAGGTTGGAAGTCCTAGATAGATGTGCTAGCTGATTTGGTTCCTGGTGAGAACACTCTTGTAGGTTTACAGGTGGCTACCTTCTTGCTGTGTCCTCATATGGTAGACAGTGAGCTCTGCTCTCTTCCTCCTCTTATAAGGACACCAATCCCATCATGGGGGCCGCATGCTCATGACTTTATCTAAACCTAATTTCCTTTCAAAGGCCCTACCACCAAATACCATCACATTAGGGTTCAGAGTTCCCATATATGGATTTGGGGGTCTCAAACGTTCGGTCCATAACTGTACCTTATGACAGTTTGTTCACTGAAGATGGCTGTCCCCAAAAGGACCATCCCCTCTCAGCTGTTTCCTAGATAATGAGCCAGATGAAGAGGACAGGGCTGATATGGACCTCCTTTGAAAATTCAGTTCCTCCCTGGCCATTTCTGGCAGTGTTGCTTCTTTCTTGTCTGTGATGACATCCCCAGGCTGGCCTATTTGGCACACTCTGTAGGTAGCAGTTTAACCAAAAGGGAACCTAGGTGATTCAGACTTAATTATGATTCAGTTTTGTAAAATTGCTTTTGTCCCTTTTATGGCTGACTTTGTGGATGAGAGGTCAAGTTGGGATTAGGGAAAGTTACGGGCACTGTGATGGCATTTGACAATTTTACGAGGGGAAAAGGGGAAGCAATACCACCAGCATGTGGGGAAGGAACATCCCAGACCCTAGAACATATCAGGGAGGTGGTACATTGATCACGTTTTATTTCTCAGGACCACCCTGTGGCCTCTCCCAAATGCTTCTTTCTGTGATTCGGAAGCACTGGTTTTCTGCCAGCATCCATGAAGCCACAGAAGGCAAGTTTATTAGCTTTCAAGCAGAGAAAAATTGTGGACATCTCACAGTCCTTGACATAAAACAGAGGTTTTGCAAAGCCTCATAAAATGCAAAGTTTCTCTGAATGGTAATCTTGCCAGATAGAGTATTCTTGGTTGCAGGTTTTTTCCTTTCCACACTTTGAATATATCATGCCACTATATGGTCTCTGGGGCACAGAATTTTAATTTGGGGAATGGAATAGAATAGCCATCTCTTGGGGCCTTTAACTCTTTGTGGAATTTCAGTCAAATGAAAATGTTTAAAATAGGTATTTCCAAGAAGTGAAAGCATTTAATTGAATTTCTTTTAAGAAAATTATACTACTAGGATTGGAATAGTTGGAGGGGCATTGCATTATTTACATTCCAACAAACCACCTTTAATTTTAAGAATTGATTTTAACAAAAGGATGTTACTACTTTCACTAATCAATAATAAAGTATGAAGGGTAAGAACTACCATAGTGCTGGAAGAGAAGGCCCTCAAAAGTACATTTAGCTCAGATGTGGAGAGTTACTGCTTAACATATTACCAGAATAACAAAGCTTAAACTAATAAACCGGGTCAGTAATGTGTTTAAACCAGATACCAATCTGTTCTACAGTGCTTTTTGGTTAAGATTCAGTAACTGCATTTTAATGACAAGTGGTTTTATTAATATAAAATAATTATACCCTTAATTCTAAATGAAAACATGTA
>PITA01005337.1:0-111952 GCA_004023965.1 Spilogale gracilis
TGTTTCTTTTTTTTTTTTTTTTAAAGATTTTTTTTATTTTTTTGACAGAGAGATCACAAGCAGGCAGAGAGGCAGGCAGAGAGAGGAGGAAGCAGGCTCCCTGCTGAGCAGAGAGCCCGATGTGGCCTCTATCCCAGGACCCCAAGATCATGACCTGAGCTGAAGGCAGAGGCTTTAACCCACTGAGCTACCCAGGCGCCCTTTGTTCCTTTTTTTAAGGAAGCCTGAGTTATTTGTGAGTAAAACTTAGGCTTTGATTTTTATATTTTGTTAACCTGCTAAGGAGCAGACATTCTGCAAATTTAAAGGGAAAACTTGAAAAGTGATTTGGATTTTTTTTTTTTTTGCACATGTTCACTTAAAACTTTACTAGATTTTTTCTTTTCTTTTTTTCTTCTTTTCTTTTCTTTTCTTTTCTTTTCTTTTCTTTTCTTTTCTTTTCTTTTCTTTTCTTTTCTTTTCTTTTCTTTTCTTTCTTTTCTTTCTTAGCAATGCTCCCATTACTGCCACATCTGGGTTTTCTCTTTTTCTTCCCTATTTAAAAAAATCCCGCAGTCATTTAGTGCGGTAGAGAGTGAGTAGAGAGTGAGTCTCTGGTAGAGAGTGAGTCTAAAGGCAGCAAATGGGAAGGCCTGAGGCTGTTGCCAGCTGTGTCATTCATTCCCCCAGAGTGCCACTCACTGGGAGGGGGCTGGGGAAATCACCAGCACATCAGGAGCAAGCTCCCCTGTGATTGGTTGCGTTCCATTTCACCTTGGGAGCAGGGAGGGAGGGTATGTGGAGGTTTGTGAAACGGACTGGAAAGCCAGGGCAAATGGCTTGTATTGGAGCTGAGGAGAGAATCTTTGGCATTTCCCACTGTTGGTTGGAGGCTCCTTAACTCCCAGGACAGATTGTGCGGCTGCATCACCTCATGTTACTTTGGGAACCTTAGCTTTACATTAACTGTTGCCACCTGAGAAATGACCACGGAATTTTTCTCTCTCTTTCGAACTTCAGAGCTCCATTTAAAGATGAAGGCCAGTGTGGCAGATTGTTCTGAGGATGATCTTGGAGACTCAGAGCTGTCATAATGATGCAGGGGCCAGTATTTGGGTGTTGAACTTCGGTAATGAATACTGTTGATTTCAAAAAAGGGTCCAGAAACGCTGGGGAGTGGTTCATGTTGTGTGACTATTCCTGAAGACCAGATGGAACAGGGCCACGGTGGGAGGGGAGTAACCCAGGCTCTCTGTTCTTTTTTTTTTTTTCTTTTCTTTTTTTTTTTTCTTTTAAATTTTCCTCCCCTAAGTTTTAGATGCTTCTGGATGTTCAATGCTAGCACCCTTACAGACTGGAGCAGCTCGATTTTCTTCATATTTACTTTCAAGAGCAAGAAAAGTGCTGGGCTCCCACTTATTTTCTCCCTGTGGTGTTCCGGAGTTCTGCTCCATATCCACCAGAAAACTGGCGGCCCACGGCTTTGGCGCATCCATGGCGGCAATGGTGCCCTTCCCTCCCCAGAGGTATCACTACTTTTTAGTGCTGGACTTTGAGGCCACGTGCGACAAGCCACAGATTCATCCTCAGGTAACTGTTGCATCATTGCTTTAGAAAAGGTGGGGTGGGTAAGGAGGGAGGGAGGTTAGCTTTGCTTTCTGGGTTCCAGAGGAACTTTCTCATGTCTTCCTGGCTTTTAGCTACTCATCGGGAATTCCTGCCTAGGAAGCCAGACTTGGTTCAGGCATGCTAGGGTAAGGTAGGCCTGACAAGTCTCTGGAGAGAACTGGGCATATTGTTTCTCTCTGGTCTCAGCTTTTGGGAATCAAAATATTTCCTAATGTCCCATCCTCCCTCTCTCCTTTCCTCCCCCTCCTTCCTTCTCTTGCTATTGCCGCATATTATTTTGTGGAATACCATGGAAGTCGGCCTCGAAGATGGCACCTAATGATCCTGGCCTCCTGTGATTCCTACCCTTGGTAATTTCTCTCCTACACTGAAACAGGGCTAGTATAACCAGTAGAATATAGAGAAAAAGCCGTAGTGTGATTTCTGAGGCTAAGTCATTAAAAGTGCTGCAGTTCGCCTTGCTGTTTTGGATCATTTGCTCTGGAGGAAGCCAGCTGCTGTGCATTGAGGACTCAGACGTCCTTCAGAGAGGCACGTGTGTATAGGAACTGAGGTTCTTAGCTAAAAACCATACCAGTGCCATTCTTGTTTCTTGGTGCTATCTTGGAAGTGGATCTGCCAGCCCCAGTGGATGTCTGACTTCAACCTCAGTAGAGACCCTGAGCCAGGCTGGTCCACTGAGCCACTTCTGAACTCCTGGCTGGCAGAAACTGTGAGAGATAAGAAGTGATTTGTGATGTTTTAAACTACTGAGTTTGGGGATGATGTGTTTTGCAGCATTAGAGAACCTGAAGAAGTATGACTGTTGGTCTGTTGGAAAGGAAAATTTCTCTGCTTGCTTTTTTTCCTTAGTCATCGGCTGTGTCCAGAGACCTTTTACCTTTTAAGGTAGTGCTACTATGAGGTTTGGATTAACAGCAAAGAGGCACCTGTGCTTGGCCTTTGGGGGAACGATTGGGGGGCTGATGTAGCAGTTCATTGTACTGTGGGGGCCTTTGGTATGGCTGGCTCTAGGACTGTTACTCTTCCTCGTGGGCCTGGGTTATTAGGGGTGTAATTTTGGGATGCATAGACATGCTAGTTTGGGAGCAGTGGTAGGGAGGAGAGGAAGGGGGATGGTAGCATAGGCACTTGGCAGACAGGGAGGAGTGGGATCCATTTAAAGATAAACTAGGTTCATTTCTTATGGTTATTTTTTTTCCCATGAGAATGTTCTATCTTTAGAATAGTAAATTATTTTCCATAGAGCAGATACCATCACGTTTTTACCTTAGCCCTTCTTTCTCCTTTTTCCTGTTCTACCTTCAAGTAGTGGTCTGTCCTCGGTAGCATTGGAATTAGGCCTGTGGAGGTTTGGGAAGAGAAGACAGGAGCAAGATGAGGAGAATGTCCCGAGGGAAGGAACTTTGCATAAAGGCATATAGCTTGGGTGCTGCCTGAGCCACCCTTATTTTCTCAGCCTCTTACTCCTGCCTATTCTGTAGAGTCTTCTCTGCCTCCCAAAACTATTGGAGATTCTATGCTATCCTTTTCTGGGTGGTGGGTGGAAATTCTGGTTGCATAGATTCTCCCAGGTTAGGAATCAAGGGCCCAGATCTTAACACACCATATTATTTCCCTTACTGATGTAGGTTTCAGTTACAGAGTAAGCTCTAACGGACATGAGTCTGAAATCCAACACATCCGGATCGCATATGATTCATCCCTCTTCTGAGCTCTCATAATCACTTGGTACCTCTTTATGGCATTTTCTACATTCTGCTTTCTGGCATATTGTTTCTCTCTGGTCTCATACATGCCGCTGTATGTTTTATTTCTGAACTTTTCAGTTAGATTGTAAGCTCAGATAATTATGTTGCTCTGTTCTCTTGTCCTACAGAGGGTCCTGTCAATATTGCTGAAGGTAAGGCTTGATTCATGTCTCAATTTGGTCTGTCAGTATCACCTTCCATCTCTCTTTCAAGGGCATTGTTCTTTTTATTTATTTATTGCAATGCTAAAGATATAATGCAATGCAGATTTAAGTCACTCATATCACCAACTTCCCACCCAGACTTAGGCACGAAGGCCTTCCTGACCTAGGACTTCTTGCTGTTTACCAGGATCTGGGCCTGATTAAAGATTATCTCCAGGATCAATGAACCCTGATGATGTGATTCCAAGGGCACTTAAAGAATTGGCTGCCCTGGTTCATTATTAGAAAGCATTAGCTGTTGCTTTAGAGAACTCAGAGAGAAGCATCCACCGTCTTGCTTATCTTTAAAAGGGGAATACGAATGATCTTGGAAATTATAGACCCATTAGTTTACTGTGATTCCAGAGAAGATACTTGACCTGATCGTCAGATAATCAATCAGCAAACAGCTAGAAGAGCATAGGGTACTGAGTAATAACTTACATGGGTTTGCGAAGAAGAGCAAATCCTGTAAGATCAATCTAACTTCTTGCTTTGACACAGTGATGGATTTGAGTGGATCTGGGGTAAGTGATAAATGTAATACATTCCTACTTCATTAAGCCTCCACAATGCTGTGATCAACAGGTAGGAAGGTGAGTTGGGGGCCAGGCAGCTCTGTTGGACTACCCATTGGATCATTTCGAGGAAAAAGGATAGGTTGCTCAGGAGTGATTTGAGACTTGTTTGTGACAACTTAAAGCTTCTCTTTTTAAAAAAGCCTTAAAAAAAACAAAACAAAAACAAACTTCTTTAAAGTTTGCAAGTAGTAGGATCATGATAGTATTCAGAGGAATCTTGGAAGATGGATTGGAGAAGTTGTTGGTCTCAGATAGGATAGCGTCCTTCCACTGAGGTTATCATAGGTCAGGGTGTCCTTAGAGCCTCTGGGCCGTGTAGGTCTTCTGGTCAGCGGGTCAGTGGAGAAGTTGGAAAAGCTCAGGATAAGAGGACAAAAGAAATCATTAGAGGCACAAAAATAGGACTTAGAAAGAAGAGAAAATGAATATGGTTTAGTGACTTGTTTCTTCACATGGGAGGTGTTCCAAGGAGTATACTAATAACTTGCTCTTCATTTAATAAGGATAAAAAAAGAAATGAATTTAAATGGAAAAGGAAGGATTGAGATTTGGGATGAGAATGAACTTTTAGAAGAGACTGGAAAAGGACTAGAAGATGGGCTGCTAGCTATATCCAGCCCTCCCTGGTGCTCTCCCAGAATAGCTTAATGGCTGTCCATTTGACAGAGATGCTTTATAGGCAATGTCTGTGTGCGTCCTGGGGATGAGATTGGGACTGTGATTCAGCCTTCCTCCTTCCTGGCTCTCAGTTGCTTTGAATACTCAAGGCCTCCACACAGTACATTTCCGATCCTTATGAGAGTGTGCCATTACCCCTCGGGGGTGTAGGAGGCAGAAGCAAGTTTGGGGCCAGGATCTATCTGAAGGCTTGTTATGGGGCTCATTTTTCTGATCTATCTTTGGTCTTCAGAAGTTCCTGAGTCAGCTTATTGAGACTGTCCTTAAGGAATGGCACCATGAAAACGAACAGGTATAAGCTCTCTTGTACTTGGGAGAGTAGCAGTACTGGTTATAAACATGGTAAAACATCTGGTATCTTCCATTTGTCATCATTTTTGCTGTTCATTTTTGTACTTTGGTAGGCTAAGTGAAGCTGGAGTGGTCGGTTTACCAGTAATAGGCTTCACTTTTCTGAGTTTCGCACTCTATTTGATCTACATTTTGATTCAGATTAAAATGATAGATATTGGCAGAATATGAGACTTCCACATTTGAAAACATTTTTCCGCTTAAATGTTAATTTAGGCGGTTTACATTGCTTTAGAGACTCTAAGTGTGAGGAATAGGATTCCTTTCTTTTTTTAGGAGCTGTTTCCTGATAGGGAAGTACGTTTTTATCTGGTTTAGGAGAATCCTGACTCTTTTCTCCTGGTTAGCAGGAGTTCACGTTGCTCATTTTGTGTGGATGTGCATGGAATAATGGTAATTGTGACACTGAGGCCCAGGGAACAGCCTGAAAGCTTTGGTTGGGTGTCTTTAACCGTCCATCTTTAACCTGGGGGTAAGTTTTCTCACCACCTTAGTGTTTAGAAAGGAACAAAGCAAATATAAGTGAGGACAGTGAGGTACAGGCCATAGCCCTCGAGGAGAAGGAAATAACCTCTGCTACTATCCGGATGGCCGGGGAGAGGGCCGCCCAGCTCTCCTTTTCTGTGGAGTGAAGCCCAGGCCGCCGTCTACCCTCTTTCCCTGAGTTCCCTCTGGCTGTCCATCAGGCTTCTCGGTATGGTCTTTTTCTCACTGCTCTGCAGCAGCCCTGTGACTGTTTTCTTGCTCATCTGTATTCAAGTGCCCATAACTTTGGAGAAAAATGACCTTTGGGGTTGAGGTTTTCTAGCGTTTGGTCTTTGTCTACAGGGGCTTTTCTTTCTTTTAAGGAAACCTTGAAGAAACGCCATCTGCATTTTGAGTTAGAACTATGAGGAAAGGAGTTTCTCTTTTATAGAAAATTGTCCAGATGCTAGGTTATTTTGGGAGGGTGGGGTGGAGGAAGGTTAATGGTGAGAGGAGAAGGAATAATACAGAAGAGAAGCATTTGGAGGATTTCAGTATGACTTAGAACTTGTGTATGATTATTAGTCTTTTGTGAGAAAGATATTTTGGGAAATTTTCCTGGAAACTGTTAAGCTCCCTACAAATCAAACTATATTGATCCTCTTCTCCATTCAGGGCTGAAAAGCAGGATCCCCCTATCCTTTAGTCCCTGCCCCCAACCAGTGTGCACACACACATACTGCTCTTCCTCTGTATTCACCTTTCCTTCTCCCTACTCTTGGTTTCTGCACCCTCCAAGTGGATGGAAAGGCAGATCCCTGGAGAAAGAACCCACCCTTTCTGCCCCATTCGCTTGTCCCAGTCCCAGCTCCTTCTAGTAGGAGGGGTCCAGCCAGGCTTTCTATTGCAAGGGCCCAGTTGTTGGATTGTGGGCCATCTTCCTGTGACCCCAGTCAGCCAGCACATTTTTTTCGGCAGATAGGCGAAGGCGCTGACGCTATTCTTCTAAACTGGGAAATGAAATGCAAAACCGACGTTAATGTAACATTATGGTTGAGATTAAATGCACCAAAATCAGGAAATTCAAAGTTATGCTTCCCACAGCAACTATAATTCAGCCTCATCTGGCGTGTGTAGTATTTTGTGTTAGTGCGGATGGTATTATATGTTAAGACATTAAAGTTAACACCATAAGCAGAGCACAAAATGCTTGAGGGGCCTGAGTTATGATGACTGTGTGAGCTGTAAGTGTTCTTGCACAGGCTTCCGACTCCTGGTATAATTTTTACCCTGCCCATCAGACCAATTGTTGCCTTTCTTTTTAGTTATATTTTTGCTTTAACACATCTCTTTTTCCAGGGTCACTGTAAATGAATTCCTCTATTGGTGGCCAGTGATGGTGGTGGGAATGGGACAGCGCACTAGGAGCTTTTGTCCTTTTTGTTGCTGCCTCCATAAAAGTGGTGCTTCTCCCTCTCCACCTCCAAAAGCCCCCCTCCTTCACATATGGCTGTTTCCTGGTGGTCCCTCACAGGGATCCCAACCCCCCACCCCCGCCATCCCTTCCATCTGACTGTCACTGTGGCTCCTCACAACTGCTCCCTGAATGGGAACAAGCATTTGCTGTGTCCGGGTCTTGGTCTTGTTGTAACTTCACGTCAAAGCCAAAGGGCCCTTCTTTATTTGGAGCAGACACAGCAGTGTAGAAGTAAAATATATATCCCCAGGAGTGGAGCACCGATGCGTGGTGGTGCTGCCTTATGTGTTTGGCATAGCAGAGGCAGAGATCGAAGTGGGTTTATTTGCTCTATTCACACTGCTTCTCTATCTTCCCCAGGGTTTATTCCTTTAAGCTGCTGCGGTGTGTAGTTAGGGCTGTGGAGTCGCCTGGGGGTGGGACCAGGAACTTTCCTTGGGGAACACTGGGTCATTGGTAACAAAATCACCACATAATTTAGTACAAATCAGGAAACCTCCCCCTAGCCTCTTATTATCCTGGTGGGCCTCCCCAGGGCTGAGACAGCTGTTGGAATGCAGATTTTGTTAGACACTGGGCTAAGGTTGTTGGTGGGGAAGAGCTGTAAGGAATAGGGCCATTGATAAATGATGAATGAAATCAGGGACTGTAAATGAACAGTGACACTGAGCTGCCCTTTAAAGTTTTTGTTGCATACGACAAAACCAACCAAGTAAGCAAAGGAATGGGGAGGATCTCATTGTAACTACCTTAGAGGCAATGAAAAGGCCTCTTTCTGTGGTTTGGATAGCAACTTCGAGCTCTGTGTTAGATGCCAGGGACATAGAAACAAGTAAGAAACGGTCCCTACCCTCAAGGAGCTCATAGTCGAGGAGGGTAGACCTGCGTGTAACCACTGTTAAGCATTTGATTATATCATGTAGGTAAGTACTTAGTGCTGTGGGGGCTCAAAGGAGGGGAATGCTCAATCCTGGTCATGGTGTGGAGGAACAGTCACATAGGCTTGATGTTAGATAAATTTAGGAGATCCAAGAGAGCCAGGTCGGCCTATGGCCTCTCAGAATTGTTGTAGCAGGAACGAAAGAAGGTGCTCACAGAGTAAGCAGGGATGAATTGACCCAAGTCTGAAAAACTAACATGGATTGCAGGGTTCTTTGTGGGAGTGTTGAAAATGAGGAAGAGATAGAAGGAAGACTTTGAACCTGACAAAAATTTCACTTTCTTTAGTAGGATTATCTCTGTTGATTCTATGGTATTTCTCACATTCAAGCCGGAAGGTGGTTTTGTTTTGTTTTGTTTTCTCCCCCTGCTGGAGCTCACAGTAGGGAGGGGCAGAGGAAGACTCCCTATTGAGCAGGGAGCCTGATGTAGGTCTCCATCCCAGGACTCTGGGACCATGACCTGAACCAAAGGCAGATACTTAACGGACCGAGCTACCCAGGAGACCTGAAAGTTAGAAGGTCTTAGTGGGATCTGAGAGAGGATGAAGGCTAGGAGAGGTGTGAGAGAATTTTAGCCAATAAAGTGAGGGCAAAAAAATAAGGGTCAAGAAAAAAATATGTGAGCTGAGACCTTGAAGCATTGCTGGGGAGGGCTAATTGGATGCCCCAGCTGCTATTAAAGGTAGCATGGGGTTGGGCAGTTAGGCCTTCAGGAAAAAAGAAGACACTGCACCTCCCTGTGACCCTCAGAAGTACTGTAATTTGGATTTGGATCTGGGAGACAGCCCTTGGGAAGTCCTACCTTCCATAGACTGGGGAGGTTTAGATCCATCAAACAGATAAGCAATTAGCTAACTAACATTGAGAGATTCCATGGAAGGATTAAGGAAAAGGCAGGTAGCCCTGGGTAACAAGAGAAAATGTGCTAGAGCAGAAGTATCGAGATGGGGGTAAGCTCTCCCTTTGAGCAGCGGCAACAGGTTCACAGCCCTAGAAAGAAAACAGGTAGTTTGGGATGGGGTAGTGAAGTGAAATCCAAAGGAGTATTCAGGATAGATCCATAGGCTTCTGTTCTCCCTGCCTCCCTCCTATCTTATTTTTCTTCTCTCCAATATTGATTACATTTCTTACTTTGTAGACTGTTCTCAGTTGTTTGACATGAGAAAACTGATATTAGGAGATGCTTTCTCCATCCCTTTGTCTTCTTGGGAAGAGGATCCTGCATCATTTTGATTAAGATGCCATTGGGGTGATTATTTTTTATTTTCTTATCCTGGGTGTTCACAATACTTAAAAAAAAAACAAACCCACAGCTATACATTTATGTGATGAGTTTTGAGCTCTAGCTGTGAAAATGCAGTCATAACCTAAAAGCCCGAAACAAGAGTGTTCCTAGATTGACAGTAGCCCCCTAGGCTGGCAGGTCTGCAGCAGAAGGGTGAGCAGGCTGGGACAGGCAAAGAAGGGTTTGTGCGTTTAGAGTGCTGCCACAGGCAAAACTGCGTTTGGAGCTGAGAGAATCAGAAAGGAGGTAAGTGGACTCTGGAGGGAGAGACAAACATCAGCAAAGCTTTTAATCTGATGTGCAGGTACCTTGGAATAGGCTGCTGTTTTGGTTCTCTCCCTGTCTGTAGTGGCCATTAGGTGGCCTTGGTCTGTGAGCAGGAAAACACATCTGTTATGTGATCAGTCCACTTCTGTTCCAGTGCTATGGTCAGTGTCTAATCCTAAGGAGCCCCTTCCACCTGAAGGCTAACTGTGGGCAGAGGCTTTTATTTGGAGATGCTGATGTTGCTGAAAGGAAAGGAGCATGTGGGATCCACAGTGAGGCTGGGGGCAAAGATGGTGAGCCAGAAGAGAAAGTGTGAAGGTGTTACTGAATGGAGTAGAAGAGACAGAAGGAGATGTTGCAAGTCAGAGTTCACGGGAATGGCGGGGAAGGTGTTCCAAGGGGTTAAAAATGGATGTGGGGAACCTGATTAGGAGGCATTATTTGAAAGAGTTGTTTGTAGGTTGGACTAAGGTAGTAATGGTGGGGATGGAGATAAACAGTTCTGTGTTACAGTTTTTAGATGTGCTGGGAAAGAAGCAAGCTTGAGAACCATGTTTTTAAAGTGTTTAAGTAGCCCGTGGCTCCTTTGGATACTGGTGGGCCCCTGGGGGTCAACAGCGCTAAGAGATTTGGCAGGGAGTAAAGGTGGAACCTATGGTGGTTGTAAAAGGGGTGCTCCGAACTGACGATTCGTATCAGGGAGAACCGATAATGTGAGTTCCTTGGTGGTGTTGTAAGTAGGATCTTTTCGATGAACATTGGCCTAGGGGAGGTAGGTAGTGGTGATTAGGTAGATAGGATGATAACTGGAAGGAAAGCTTGGAATCTTGCTCTCCAGAAATGTGATAGAAACTGAGAGCCATAGCTTGAGATTGTGGTATTTGAAGATGGAGTTTCAGGGAGTCTCTCTGAATTTTTCGTGGGTTGGGTTTTTTTCTTTCCCCAGTGCTAGCAGCATTTGAATGAAAGGCCAACTGATGAACTGAAAGGGATTGGTAGTTAGTTGGGGACAGAGGAGGTAGGCACTGAAGAATGGGATATGAAACATGCCATTTTGATAAGGTCTACTTTCACTGTAATAATTGACTAGAGAAACAAGGCCAGGGGTAGGCCTTAAAAGGAAATTAATGGTGATGATGTGGCAGGTGGTTGATATTGGTGAGAAATCCCCAGCTTGGTGCCTGAGGATATTCGCAGGAATTGCTGGGATCCTGTTCTAGATCTGTGGCCACAGTTAGGTCTTTCTCAGGAAGTCTTCATTGGAGAAGTATCCAGAACTGCTTTTTGATGCATGTGGACAGAAGGAAGATGTTTTTCTGGAGAGGGTAATGTGAGTGCTCTGTGGGTAGCTGATACCATGATCTTGGTAGTATTCTTCAAGGGAGCACACATTGTCACTAAAGAAGACCTCTTGTTGGCTCCCTAGCAGAGTTGCCAGCTTGCTCAATAAAGCTCGGGATATGACATACCAGTTTTTCTCCCCTGGATTGTGGCAGCAAGGAGAATGAAATGTCTGATGGCAAGAGCTACGAGTCGTTGGGAGATCTAAAGGGCTTGTCCCAAGTGCTTGAAAGTGGGCCAAGTAAGAGTTTGTTCTGAGAAAGGAACTAAGACCTGTGGCTTGGATTCTTACTTGGTCAGTAATCTGTGATGAGGAAATAATTTCATAGATGTTCCAGACTATACCTTTGTTTTTCAAAGTGTGGTGGAAGAACCAGCAGCATCCTCATCATGTAGGAGCCTGTTAGAAATGCAGAATATCAGGCCTGACTCCAGCATTAAATAGAATCTGTAATCTGACAAGATCTTTGAAGTCGAGAGACACTGCTCTTGTGTCAATCAGTGGTTCTTAAACTTAGAATTATGATCAGTATTACCTGGGGACCTGGTTAAAACACAGATTACTGGCTCCAAGCTCAGGGTTTCTGACCTAGAGTCTGGGGTGGAGGCTAGGAATTGGCATTTCTGATAAATTCCCAACTGATGGGATGTTCCCTGTGAGGGAACGTGTTTTGAGACCCACTGACCTCCCTAGCTTTTTTGTCTATAAAATAGGTCAGTGATTCCTGCCTGCCTTACAGAGATGTAAGATCAAATGACTCAGTGTGTGAGAAAAGTGTTCAGTGCGTTGTAGGCAGGATGTCAGTTTGTGTATTGCTTCTTCCATGGTCAGTGGTTTTAAAAATCTGCTGTCATGCCAGCACAATGGTTTTCCTGTTCTGGCTTTTGGCCAGCAGCTTTGTACAAAGAACAGGTAATCTGTGAAGCACCCCATGGAAATAAGTCTTCTGTGAAGACACCAGCAGCCCCTTCAGGAGCAGGATCTCCTGAAGCCTAGCCAGTTTCTCTGGTCTCCTGCCCAAGTTGCCTGACCAGGACCTCTGTCTGCCTGAGTGGGCCTGGGCCCCTCCTGATCATCTGCTCCTCTAAAGTAGTGGCTCTTTGGTGCAGTATTTGCATTGATTGGGAAAACAGTCTTTGACTAACCAAGCCTCTGATTCATCTTGTGATCCTGAGCATGTTAGGTGACTTTTTCTCACCTTACTGCTTGATTAAATGAACAGTCATTGGCTGCATGTGCCCAAGTCTCGGAATGTGGACTCTGGACCCCCAGAGTGAGGGAAACTGAGGGAGAGCCTATTCTGAGGAGAAGCAATAAAGCATAATGGTTCAGAGCATAGACTCTGGATGTGAGCCCAGTCTCCACCACCTACTAATGGTATGACTTGCTTCTCCTGCCTCAGTTGCCCTATTGGCAAAAAGGGGGTTAATAATAGCACCCGTCTCATAGGACTGCTGGCAGAATAAACTATAAGTGCTTGGAACAGTGCCTGACATGTAATAGCTATAGGAGTTAGCTCTTACTAGTAGAATTAGTACTAGTATTCTTCTTCTCCTTCTCCTTCTTTTTTTTTTTTTTTAAGATTTTATTTATTTGAAGAGAGAAACATAGCTAGAGAGGGAACACAAGCAGGAGGGGTGAGAGAGGAAGAAGCAGGCTGTCCGCCGAGGAGGGAGCCCGATGCGGGGCTCGATTCCGGGACTCGGGGGCCATGACCTGAGCTGAAGATGGCCAGCGACTAAGATGCCCAACGGCTGAGGCACCCAGGCACCCCAGTACTAGTAGTCTTCTTAGTCAATGGCATCAGGGGCGCCTGGGTGGCTCAGTTGGTTAAGCCACCACCTTCGGCTCAGGTCATGATCCTGGAGTCCGGGGATTGAGTCCCGCATTGGGTTCCGAGCTCTGTGGGGAGTCTGCTTCTCCCTCTGACCTTCTCTCCTCTTATGCTCTCACTCACTCACTCTTTTTCTCTCAAATAAATAAATAAAATATTAAAAAAAAATCATGGCATCAGTGCAAGGTATTGGGATATTAGCAGGTGGCCGGGAAGAAGGCCCTACTTTGGGGAGTATAGAGAAAGCCTTTAGGCCTTCTATCAACATGGTGGGTAGAGCTGAGGCACCACCCAGAGAGATTTTTTTTTCCTGTACTGGAATATAAGTTGGACTTGGAACCCTACCATTTTCATGCCCTCCCTTAGTCCTGCCTCTGGGGGGCCTCTCCTGCACACAACCCCAAGATTTGCCTAAATTAATTTTATGACCAGTATGTATATGGGTAGCTACAAAGGAATCATTTGGTTTTTTGCTGCCCTGGAGGGTCAGCTTCAAAGAGGCCACTAATACCTGCAGTTATTTACAATTGAGTATGTAAAAATGCTTGAAGTGAGGCAGATCCAGAGTCATGTGAAGGTAGACACAGGCATGCATACTCCTGGTTGAGGATGCAGTTTTGAAAACTTTTGGTCTCCTTCATTTACTGGTATTATGGTTTTGGTTTTTAGATTCAGATTTCAGTAAAAGTAAATTATAAATCATTCTGCACACCGCCCCTCACCCCCCATAAAGAGTAGCAGTGTCTATTTTCAGCCTCTTTTCTAATTTTAATTGCTTTGGGGTCTGTGAGAAATAGAGAAAAGGGACATATAGGTGAAAAATCAGCCTTTTAAAGCTCCGATTTTTTACCCTTCCTTGTCCTGAAACTTCAAGCATCAGCTCTCATCTGTCAAAGTGTAAATCAGCAATTAAAACCCAACAGCCAAATGCCAAAGATGACCCGAAGCACAAAGCAACTGACAAACAAGTCCGGACAAATCGACGGGTAATTTATAAGCTTTGCCCTAAAATCTAATTATTTGGCAATTCGAATTTGCAGCCAGCCAGGGCTCGGCAATAAATTTAACCCGCCATAAATTATTTAGGAGCAGGCTGTGGTGTAAATCAAAACCACGAGTGTTTGTTTAAGAAATAAGCTCCTTGTGCATAAAATGTCTTTTTTTTTTTTCCCATGGGAGAAACTGTTAAGAAAACTGCCCTGTTCGTTGCCCAGTGCAACCCTCTCTCGCCCCTCTCAACTTCCCTTCCCCTGTGGCCATGAGGCTCCTTGATCCCTTGAGGAAGGGCCTGCCTTTGCATGTGACTTGTAGCCAAAAACCAAGTATTTGCATAAAACTCATGTTTTTACCATGTATAGCTTTTTCTGCCTTGTGGTGTGATGTCGCTTTTGGATTTATCAAATCTTTCCATGCAGGGGTGTTGCACATTCTGGAATTTTCTTCAGAGGATGGAGGGAAGGGATAGATTAGTTGTTACTTCTCTAAATTGAAGGAATGCCAGTTCCTAGGTTGAGAGGAGGAAGCCATGAAAAATGATTAGCTGATTCCCTTATTTCAGACAGGACCATAGAACCATCAGCTCAGGCAAAGGAGAATCTGTGCTTTGGAGAAAAGGTCTGTAAGAATGTGACACTATTAAACCTTCTGTCCCATTGTCAAATTCCAGCACTCTAACCTAAGTCCCTTCTTAAAAATCCTTTTGTTGTTTTTGTTCTATCTTCAAATATAATCTTATCACTGAAGACACTTTACTTGAAGGGAGTTTGAATACCCTGAAAGCAACCTGCACATCTATTTCTTGTAATCTCCTGACTGTAGGTGTGAAATTTCGCTTGAGATTCCATTACACTTTTGTCCTCAGTCAATCAAGACAATCTCTGGTGTTCCTTATTGAGCAACTAGAAAGCAGCTGTGTCTAAAACCTTTGCTCCAACTTATACCTCTGCTCACTTAAAAAGATAAAAGAATATTTACTTGGTGCTTCCTTTTATCTGTCTTCCTGTCTCTCAAAAAAACAAAAACAAAAACGGCAAAAAACCAAAGGTTTCCTGCTGGCATTTTATTGAGGGAGACCACAGATACAGTAGGTTTGGAACCCTGGATACTTGGAACAATCCAAGTGCTGAGACTTTTGTCCTGAGTTGTCAAGTTGTGGCTAGTTCCCATCCACCATCAGCAGACCGCTTTTTGGGACATGATGCTCTATCCTTGGACAACCTAGTGTTGCAGGTAGTTTGCAGACAGTGTAGGGTGACCAGCTGTCCCAGTTTTAGCTGTGAAAATTCTGTGTTCCAGGGAAACTCTTGGTCTGGACGGACAGAAAACTGGGATGTTGGTGGTTTGTAGCAGTTGAGGGAGGATGAGAAGCTGCTTAAAGATGAGAGAGTGCTTTGGGGTGTTCTGTGTCTTGGTTTGAATCCTGGCTCCACCATCACCTTTACCCTGTTTGTCACCTTCAGTAGATCACATTACCTCCCTGACATGGGAGGAGCTCTGTAAAAGCCAAAATGTTTCTGTTACAGCCACGTGCTTGGCTTCTACCTTGCCATTTACAGCCCACTCAGATGTTACTTATCGGAAGCCCAGAGAGTGAGGTCTGCATGCCAGGACAGAGCTGGGTTCCGGAGATGCAAACCTGAGGCTCCCAGTTCCTACTGTCCCCACCCTCAGAGCATAGTGCTGTCTGTGTCACTGTGTGGCAGTGGTCCTCCAGGACTTTCTGCCCGGGAAGGCCATGTTCGATGCTCTGGTAACCGGAGGGTAGTCTCTCTGCTTAGGAGACAGCAGACTGAGCTTCCTAAAGACAGCCTTTTGGCCTGGAAGAATCAGCTCTTGACCCATCAGATTCTGAAAGCTTTTAGTCCTGTTCTCTTTAAGTCTCCTTTCCCCATTTAGAGTCCCAGCTCTGCCCCTTCCAAGGAGTGTAACCTCAAGCAAGGGACCACTTGTTTTGGGGCCTTAGTTTATTTGTAAAATAAGGATCATAGCGATTCCCACCTCCTGAGTTATCAGGAGGCTTCGATGAGATCGTTCCTGTTAAGCATCTAGCAGAGTGTCTGCCATGTAGTAAACAACAAATGGAAGCAATGAAATGATTCCATTTTCCATGTGTCTGAGAGAGTGTTGGAGCCATCTCCTCTCTACCCTTTGCCCAGACACCAAACCCCTCAGACAGAGGAGCCACTTCTGATTGTATTTGTCTCTGTATCCACACCCAGCCCCTGCCTGGTAAATAGTAGGTGCTTACTAGTGTTGGTTTATGAGCTGCTGCTGCTGCTGCTATGACCTATCTTCCACGATTAATAAGGGTAAGATAAGAAAAAGTTTTTGCAAGCACACTGTAAGTTGAAAGTCCTAACGCTCGGTATGTCCCTCCACTAAGATATTTATCATAGTGCATTGTCGTTACTTGTTCAGTCTTCTCTGCTCACTAGTCTGTACACTTCTCCAAAGCAGAGGCTACATCTTCTCTCTAAATCCCACTCCCAACACTGGTACAGTGCCCTGCACCCAGTAGATGCTACTCAGGTAGTTTAATTGAATGCAAATGACATATGGATGTAAGGAATTGGGAAACTGTTCTTAGGAGAGGAAGAGAGGGCTGGTGCTACCTCTGTGTAAGCAGACACTCAGCTACTCCTAAAAACTTCCTCCCAGGGGAAAGAGGAGATTGAGGGAGAGAAAAGGAGGAGGGGCCGGAATAACAGTTTCATTATCAGAGCGACTGCCTTCAGAAGCTAGTGTGTAGGCATATCTTCCTCAGGCTGGAGTTCCTGAGTTGGAATTAATGTGATCCACCTGTAACTTTGGTGTTACCGTTCCGATCCTTACGAGCCAAAAACTCATAGTGCTTGGCTTGCTCTGGGTGCTCTTGCTGCAGTCATGACCCCTTGGTAGCAATTAGGATTCATCTCCCATGAATGGGCTATTGGGGCCAGGATTTTGAGGTTCCGGGCTTGGTTGGTAATAGGGGAGGGTAAGAAGTACCTAAGTGAAATCCTTTGTGCTCTGACTTCCCAGAGGGTCTTCTATTAAGAAGCTCCTCTTTTACATCCTCCTTGGCTTAAATGAGTATGCCAGTGTGCACGGTCATTGTTACAACAACCGCTGATGGTGCTGCGAAGGGGTGCATGCAAAGTCATGTTCTAAGACTGGCTCTTGGAAGTCCCTCTTTTTGGTCTTGGGGAGAAGGCCTGGCTGGTGGATCTCTGGAGAGGTATGTTTATGATAGGTCCCATCTACTGTGTCCCTGGCCCCCAGGCCTCTTAGGGATCTCCCCTCTCTTTGTGCTTAGAGCTGAAGCTAGCTTATTCTTCCTCTCTGGGAGGGTACTACTGAGTGTGAGCGCAGATTAGCTCCACTTCCCTCGGGGTGAGGAAGCCAGCAGCAGGAGAGCTGGAAGAGCAGGCTGCAGTGGGGAAGCCCGAAGGCCAAGTTTTCAGAGAATCTACTGGGGATGCCGACTTGGTGCTGGTCAGAGCAGGAGCTGACGCGCTTACTATTTTATGATAAATACTAATGAAATTCTAGATCTGTAATGACATTTCAGATATCTGAAACAGACCATGTGCTTGTAAAAGTGGAAAGAGATCAACTTTAAGCCATAAATTCTTGGTAATAGAGGGTTTTTTCTATTTATGTTTGATAGATATTTTTGTTTCCAGAGGAATGTCAACTCCTAATTTCATAATGTATCATGGACTTAAGAAAATTGAATTTAATAAAAGCCAGAGATGAATGGCATCCTTAAAGGTCCCAACACTTGTCTTTATTAGCAGGACAAACTGCAGGTCTCCAAACACTGCTTCTCTCCAAATGAAAGTTTAAATGAAAAGTACAGTTGTGTCACAGGTTAAATTTCATTGTGGGCCCAGCTAACATTGTTAGTGAGGAACTGGCTGTATTTGTTTCCTTAGACACCAGGGTAGCCAAACTCACCGGGCTGTGGAACTCCTACTGAGGAACTGCTGCTTCTCCATAGCGGGAGAAGCAGGATACATCAGAAATTCGGGCGTCCAGTGGGCCCCACTTCAGAGGTAGTGCTTGCAAATCTCAGCTATCTGGTTTTTTGGGGGGGCCAATCTGTATTTTGCATGTATGTGTCCTCCATCTTATTTTTCAGCACAAAACTGTCCTCTACCAGGTCTGCTAAGGAGTGTTTTGTGAGGAGTAAGAGAGGCCCAGAGAATTGGGGGATAAGTCGTCCCATCTCCTCAAGTTGGGAGGAAAGGTATCACCTAATCTAAGCAAAAGCTGGGGCTTCCTTGCCATGCCCCCTCTGTCCCAGCCTTGTTGCCCTTCCTATCTTTGTGCTCCTCTCAGCTTCCCCATTTGGGGGGATCAGCTGGAGAGACCAGCAAACAGAACCTTTGGGTTTCTCTGTCATGAAATCTGACTGCCTCGATTGGGTCTTCAGTCCTACTTTAATGTGTCGGATAAAAGTAGATGCTTTAAAAACAAGCCTGGTAGTCACAGGTGTGTTTGAGAGAGAGAGGCTACCTGGCTGCCCTGGGACATCCAGGAGATTTTGCCATTTCTCCTGTCTTCCACGCGTCCATGTCCTGCACGCGGTCAGGTGTCAGCAGCTTCTGTGCTGCTTCTCCATGCTGTCCCTGGACAGAGCCAGTTTGCCTTGATTTTAGGCATACTAGAAAGATCTCCTCCAGAACTGGGGACCTGAGATAGGGATGCTGCTGGAGCTGACTACTGGGGCCACGGAGTGGGCAAAACCCCCCTTTGCTCTCTGCAGTGGAGGCCTTTTCCACATGCTAATTTTACTCGGAGGATTTTGCTTTTATTTATTTTTTTTATTATTTCCTATTTGTCTCTTCCAGATGTTTTCAGGGCAGTTTTTTTGCGTTGTAAACTAATTCCATTCATGTTTTAAAAATTTATGAAAGCGCTAATAAAAATGTCAAAGTGGTAAAAATGTTAGCTTTTCCTCTGCTTTGATTAAATTTTGCAAACTGTTTTTGAATATTAAAAAGCAATAATTTTTTTTATTCTTTCTCCTCGCTTTCCCCTTTCTCTCTGGTGCGCGTGTGCTCTCCTGCCCTCTCCCCCCTCTGGTGCATTCCTCCCTTCCCAGGAGCGATGTAGTAGCATGCTGCACAGCCAGTGTTCTGCAAGCCTGTTTGCACACCAGGACCTTGGTGCTGTGCATCTCTATTAAATAACGGAGACAAATTAATCTTAGAGACACCAAACAAATTGTCACTCCTCCTCCTTCTCTTCCATTACGTTCCAGTGGACTGGGAAGGGCTGGCTAAGTGATTGGGGGGGGCAGGCTGGGGGAGGGTGTACTGCCTGAAAGAAAGGTGGGAAACACTAGCTCCTATTACTCTTACTCAGTTTTCTTCTTCTCTTTAGTATCCCCTTTGGCTTTATTTATTATTTATCTTTTATTTTTTTTTTGAAAAAACAAACGAAGAAACTCATCGGTTCTGCTTAAACTTCAAATGCAGAAGTCTGTGATAGGTCTTATGGCTGGTTGTCTAGGTGACTGGAGATCCAGGCCCATCCAGGGAAGAGGCCTGGGCAAGGGGAAGGGATGGGGCTACTTTTGTGGGCTCCGGTGAACAGATCTTTGGCAGAGAACCAGTTGGGGAAACTGGGGCAGCTGGTACTACTGTCTTCTTTCCTCTTTCCAGAGATGGTGGAGGTGGAGTGTGTGACTAGTCCCTGCCACCTGTGAGGGTAGTAGCAGTGGGAAGGTTAGGATTGGAACTGAGCTGATGCCTCTCACTCAGTCTTGGGTCTGTTCTGGCAGGAGCTAAGGAGTCCGAAACAGTCCCTCATTCTTCAGTCTGAGTTCCTTGAAATGGTTGGTTTAAAAAAATGTATTCTTCTTTTTCTTTGTCTTTGCCATTCCAGGAAATCATCGAGTTCCCCATCCTGAAGCTAAATGGTCGGACCATGGAGATTGAGTCTACCTTTCACATGTATGTCCAGCCCGTAGTCCATCCACAGCTTACTCCCTTCTGTACAGAGGTAAGGGCCCTGGATTGTGATAGCACGGGCTGCTGGGACAGGAGCTTTTGGGTTACTGATACACTATCCATGCCACTTAGGGGCAGTTTGAGTCTTATTAGTGGTTAGGGCAGGTGCACATTGGACCCAGCCAGCAGTTGGCGTTTCACAAAGTCTGCCACTCTACTTGCACCACTATGGTCATTGGGGACCCAAAGAGAAGTGGCACAATCTGTCCCAGCTTCCCCAACCTTTCCCTTCCTTATTGTCCCTACCCCTCCTGGTGACCAGGCACTTGGAGTGCTGTACCACTCCAGGGTGGGGCTTCTGGGCTTCAGCTTCTTTTCAGTTCCATTTCCCTTGGGGCCTCTTGACAAGAGGTAAAGATTTCAACTTCTTGGAAGGAGAGGTTATGTTCAGGCTCTTTTAGCTTCCGGTGATGTTTTTCTGTCCTCGAGCAAAGTGGCCCTGCATGAGTCTGTGGGAAGCACACCCCTATCATTGAGGAAAGAACAGGCAGTCCCAGTGGGAGATGAGGCTAGAATGCCCCTACCCTTATCCTGTGCTGTGTATTGTCTGTGGCCGCCTTGCCAGCAGGTCAGTATCAGCCCCATTCTGCAGATTGTGAGATTGGGCTAACTTGAGTTCTTGATGCTTGCTAGAGGTTCAGAAGAACTAGTAGCACAGAGAAGGTGCCTCTGAAGAGGTCTTACTCTCGGGACCTTCTGTGACTGCTTTCCCCTATGATGTGTCATGTCATGTTATGCACTCTGTGTTAGCCACCGACTGTGGTAGGATCACAGGCCATATATGTGTGGTAGCAGAAGTAACGGGAAAACATGAGTGTTTCTGGAATCTTTCTAAGAATTTGGGGCCAGGGTACATTGCAGATATTGTGCCTTTGTTTAGAGATCTTTCTGCATATGAGTGAAACATGAAGAAAGAAGCTGCTGAGTGATCCTAAAACCATTGTCTTGGTATGGGGAATGCTGGGAAAGGGCCTGCCTGCAACTGGTGGCAAGGCGCCATGGGCTCACAGGCTGACTTAGCCCAGACACGACGTTTCTGGGGGTCGCTACTGGGCTTGATGCCAGCATTTCCCTACCTACCAACCTAGGTGGGCCTTTTGCTGCAGGCATCCATCTGCCAAGGTGTGTAGTCTCTCACCCCCTTTGTTGTTCCCAATAATGATGTTGAGATTCTCGCTCCCTATGGAATCTATGGTTTTCCCCCCTTGCCCCTGGAAATTACCTATACCACCAGGGGGCGCTAATCTGTTCTTTTTGCCCCTTCTGGAAAAAAAAAATCACCATTTTAATGGTGAAAATCCTCTTCTTTGTAGAAAGGGAAGATTTTCCTTAAGCAAGCCACTGGCCTGGAAAATGCAGTAGCCTCTTGTTCTTCTCTTCCTCCTCTCTGTGTGCAGATGCCCCCCTGGGAGCTCCAGCTGCAACTAGGGTTCCTGGTGCAGCCAGGCAGGCCTAAATTTGGGAAAGGTTCTAGTTTAGACATGGAACATTGATGTTGGAGCTCAGCCCTGGGAAGGAGTGGGTGCTTGAGAGTATTGGGAAAAGGGATCTTTTTGAGAACAAGGCTGCTGCTGCTGCTTTTTTGAGGTAGTGGAAGGAGGGATTGTGAGTCTATGATGAGAGCTGTTTTTCTTTTTTTTTGGAAAGTTTCATCCCAGGACACATGTACATAATTTGGAGGATGGGCAGCATGGCAGGGTTAAGACCCTTGTCCTGAAGCTTTATCTGAAAGTGAAGATGTGAGTGAGCTTTGGCACCAAGGGTGCCATTTTGCCTTAGGCTTCCGGAGTCTCCCAACTCTCCCTGACCTGGTCCTGGCCTTTTCCTCTGGCCTCACATCTCCCTTCTTCATGCCTCCTCACTTCCTTCACCTAAGGTTGCCACCTCACAGTCTGCCTGTGCACGTGGTGCTCCTGCCTGCATGCTGCTCCCACTCTCTCCCCCTGGCCCCCAACTTGTCCTCCAGGACTTCACTCAGGGTCACTTTCTCCTGGGAGCCTTCCCTGAGCGCATGGATGGTCCCACCACCCAAAGCTCTGATCATATGCATTATTCTGTTTTTACTTATATGTCTCCCCACTAGACTGTGAGGTCCTTGAGGGCAGAACCTAGTTCTGATCCATCTCTGGCTCGTCATTGGAGCCTAGTGCCAAGTAAACACTTAACACGTGCTCCTTAAATGAATGAATATTGTCAAAGAGTATTCAGCCACATCTTGCAGCCCACTGCCTCCCCCCTGCCCCGAAGTGACTGTCCTCGTGACTCATTCTTTCCAATAAGTGAAGTCTTCTTTGGAAAACCTCAGATCATTTAAATATTGCCCTGTTTCCATACCCAATGGAGCTGTCATGTAGCAAGAGACATGGACACAGGATGGGGGCCATCATTGTGGGACCTCGTGCTGTGTGGCAGTGGCTGCCTCTGAGGTAGAGAGAGAGATCATCAGGTCAGAGAGAATTTCTCCTTAGTAAGCATGAGGAACAACCCAACACCTCTGGGCTGTGCCTAAGCATCTCCCCTACTAGGACTTTCTCTTGTGCACAAGAAGTTCTTAAGAATCCTGGCCTATATGTATGTGTGTGTGAACACACATCGGGGCACATGAGTACACATATGAGCACATGCTTGTGGGGGGAGCGATAGGCTCAGTGCCGGGCAGCGAGAGGAGGGATCCTGCCTTGAGTGGGTGTGTAGCCCACATATAGACACTCTGACTGCTGTCTGTGATGGACATGTTAGTGGCCTTCTTCACATCCTTTCTTTGTCCCAGTTGATAGTATGCCAGGAGACTTGTTTCTGACAGAGGTAGGATGGGATAAGTTTCATTCCTTGCCAAGCCCTTTCCTTCCCACCTCTAGAATCTGTTCCAACCTGTCAGATCTCTGCATCTAGCAGCTGGGTGGCTGCACAGTCCCTGACCATGTGTAGTCTTTTTTGTTGTTGTTGTCATGGCCTTGAAAAAACTAGAAAAAATACCACTTCTGCTAAATGCCAGCAAAGGGCTTTGCCTTGCACCTGTACTTATGGAAGGTGAGATTTATTGGTCTCTTTGTCTGAGGAGAAATAGTGGGTCTGATTATCAGATTGCACACCAGAGACAAGTGCTTATGTAATCAACAAACTGTCTTGGTCTCAGAATACGATTGTGTTGGAGATAAACTGCGAAAGGAGAAAACGCTGGATGCTGACGGGCTGTTGGCATTGAGTGTCCTGGGCTGCTTCCTGTAGTTGCTAGTGTTTGTGATGAAGCCAGCTGGCTCCTGGACAAAGCCCTTGTGTGGCTAGGGCATCTCAGTAGCCAGTCATGTTATCAGTCGGGGTCAAAAGCCCCTTGCCTTGTGGCTTCTGAGTCTGGAGAAGCGGGAGTTAATCTGTAATCCCTCGGTGAAAGGAGCCACAGAGCACACATTAATTCTTCCTCTCACCTCTCCAGCTTTAAGTGGTTAAGGTCTTTGAGCTCTGTTCAGCCCGTGAGCCCTGGTTCTCAGCTTAATGATACTTGGCTTTGCTCTAGTACCTTTCATTGTGAGGATGTGAAAGCATTTTACAAATACATATTAACCCAAGTGGGATTGGGTTTAAACTGCAGCATGAGGGACTTTAGTTATGCCTAAGGTAGAACTTTCCAGTATTTATTAAATTAGCTCTCTCCTTCATGGCTTCTGGTTTAAGTCTTAGAGATGTCTTGTAGGTTATATCAGGTACAGGGACTAATTTCTTCATTTCACACTCTTCATCTACTGCCTTGGTGGAGCCGATAAGATGTAGTCCCTCCTTGGAAGGATTCGTACAGGGGAGCCTCTAGCTGAAACAGTAGTTCAAGCCTCTGTGTCTCTGGGGGTTGAGTTCAAGCCCTTGAGGAGCTCAGCTGTAAGCTGTGTCTTGCTGAACCGCAGGTGGTCTAGGAAGCACAGGGAGAGGGGGAGCTGGGCTCACGGGTTTTCTCCTAGGCTGGTGATTCTGGGATTGCTGACCACTGGACAGGAGTGTAAGAAAGCCCCAGAACCCTGGAGCCCTACCACCTACCACCAGGATGGAAAAGTCAGGCCTAGTCTGTAGTGAGAGATCATGCAGAGCAGTACCCTGGTTTTTTAGTGCAGTGATTTTCTCTCCCCGCATTGGTGATTTTCCTGGGACCCAGAACAGGTGCTTGTGCAGTACATAGATGCTCACCTAAGCCCCATCTCCAAGGAGGGAGGTCTCTCTTTTTTTTTTTTTTTTTTTTTTTTAGGAGGGAGGTCTCTTGACAAGGGTGCCATTGGTTTCTTCTGTAAGTGAGCCTTTCTGGAAACCCTTCAGTGTTCAGCTCATCTCAGTGACCCTGGGTGTAGGAGTCAAGAGAAATAGTAGACCTAACCTTGCCCCAGAAGACTCAGATGAGACATGAGACTGGCACACAGACCCCAGAGCTTTCCAAGAAGTAAGAGTAGCTGTACATTTTCCAGGATAGTCCTGACCCTAAGTCCTAGCTCCAAACTTGGGGGTATGACTTGACCCTAGAAGAACGAAGCAGGAGAGAGGTGGGTCCAGGAAGGGCAGTGGTGGATGCATGGGTATGTGGGTGCTCATTAGTCACCTGGGTGTTGCAGGTTAGTCACCTGGAGTCAGCAAGAAGCCCACTCTGGACTCTGGCTTCTGTGTGCCTGAGACAAAACACAGGACCACTGCCTGCTCAGGGTGTGGCTCTGGTAGGTGTGCAGGCTCTGGCTGCTGACTGGGCGGGGCCTACAGGGGCCTGCCGAGAAGAACGAAGATTCCACGAGGGCAGGGATTTCATGTTTTTCCTCACGGCTGGATCCCTGGTTCCTCGAATGGGGCCCAGTACATTGCAGGCTGTCCATGAGTAGTTGTTGATTAAATAAAAGGAGGCTTAGCCCTCTAAGATTGAAGCCACTGACCCAGAGCTCCTCCTCACCCCTCATCCCCAGCCCCACCCCTAGCCTTCAGTGGACCAACTTTTCTTCACTTTGGCTCAGGCCCTCCCTCTGCTGGGCAGTTCTTTGGTTTCCCAAGCAGGGAAAGGGTGTGGAGGTGCCAGCCGGGTGGGGATGCCTTGGGTTAAAGCTTTGCAAACAACAGTGTAGTTAATCTTTCTAATTTATTTTCCTTTTAGACCATGGGAAGTCTGTAGGCAGCAGCTGTTACCCAATTAAAATACAGATTAATATAAAAACAGTTTCTGGAATATAAAATAGAGTGGCTGTGTCCTTACACTTCCTTAAAATACCACCTAATAATGACTTGATGAACTACAGAAACCCACCTAGAGGAACTCAGCGTTCTTAAAATGAAAATTTCTTCCCTAAAAGGTGTGTATTACCATTCCATGTAAGTCGCTATGAGAAAATAACCTTCCCTCTTAGAGCCAGCGGTTCCTGTGAGTTGGGTATTTGATATTCATTAAATGTAATTATAGTTTAATTGGAGTTTAATCCCCCCCCCCACTTAAAAAAAAGAAAGAAAGAAGAAGTTCCCCAGCAAGCCTGAGATGCTGCTCTCTGTAGAAGTAGCCAGGGGCACATTGGGCATGGTGATTTCCAGCTGGGTCCAGGTCTGTGGATAGGGGCCTCCTGCCTCAGATCCCCGAGGCAGTCTGTCCTTCGAACGAAGGATATTTTCACTTTAGGACAAAACAAAGCAACAATCTTGTTTGAACCTAGGCCTGACCTGGGTGGAGCACAGAGGCCCGTGAGTCAGAAATTCTGTAGACCGGTTCCTTTATTAGGCCTTTTCGCCTGTGTTTCCCCCTCAGTTAAAGGTGTCTATTTCTTGCTTGCCTAGTTGGTATTGAGGACCCAGGTATTCAGGGTAAAAGGTAGGTGCCTGTAGGGTTTCCCCAGCTCTTTTTTGATGTTAGAAGGGAAAATGCTGGACATCGAGACCCAGAGAAGGGCTGGACTTGACCCCAAGTGTGGACGTCCTGTGTGAACATTCCTCAAGGTCTACAAGAACTGTGAAGCTTGGAGGTGAATTTATTTTAGATTATAATTTGTAGGGATTTATTGAGCCTATTGAATACAAGACACATAAAATCTTTTTCTTTTTTTTTCTTTTCAAAGTGAAGCTGAAATAGGTATGAAACATACCCTGTGGTCAGCATGTAGATGTGTTTCCCCCTCTCGGGGCAGGGTGTTGTGGAGAACGTTTACCTTATGTCCTGGGACTTCATTCCCAAGGCTTCTGGCAGGTTCTGAGCCAAAAACAGTGTAAGCCAGAGTCTTTTATGGCAGAAGGAGAAAGGAAAGGATCCAGTCCGGCTTTGAGACCCTGCATCCTGCTGTTCCACCTATTGGCTATTTCTCTTTCTTTTCAGCTCACCGGGATTATTCAAGCCATGGTGGATGGTCAGCCAAGCCTGCAGCAAGTGCTGGAGGTAGGTTGAGTGACCTTTAATTCCTGACCTCTGACCCTTTCCCACTGCCTTTCTCTCCCTCCCCTCCTGAGAATGTAGCCATGTAATTTGACTAAGATTATGGCTTGATTAGAATAACATTTGCTGTCACATCAGTGACATGCTGTTGAGAGTATTGAACCATCGATCTGTCATCTCCAGCTGTTCCCGTCAGGGTTACTGGCAAGATGTCCGAGCGCTGCCCCGGGTTCCACAGAGCCCCCCACCTGGCCCCTGGCCCTGGGCTGGGCTGCACGCACAGCCGGGCAGCCGGGCAGTTGGGCAGCCGGGCAGCCGGTGCTGGGCAGGTTGGGAAGGAGGGGAGCCGAGCTGCGGCACCACAGGACTAGCCCTAGGGACTGAAGGTGTTTTTGCTTAGCTTTAGTGTTGGCTTCCTGTGGCATGTGAGCACTTCATTAACTCACCCAGAACTCCCCATCGATGGCTTTTGTTTGCTGTCAGCTCCTCCAGGAGGTGCGGCTGGGCCCGCCTGCCCCACTGTAGCTTGCTGCGGGATGTGTTGTGCCTATCAGGGGTGCGGAGGCTGCACTGGGTAATGATTCCTAATCAGAATAATTACAACAATTGCCTATGTGAGGGAAATCAAATTAAAGGCTTTAGAACACTTGGCAGAGACCACACTTCTAGGATGTTCTCCTCGGGGAGCTGGAAAAGGTTAAGACGCGGCTTCTTGTGCTCCAGCCTAAGGGAATAAGGAAGGGCTGTGCCTGGCCTCAGTTTGTCTCCTACCCCTTCTGGCTTGGGGGTTTTTACCGAGGGAGAAGGGGGAGGGGAGATGAGAAAAGCCTATGGATCTCATTAGGTGCTTTCTAGGGGGAGGGGAGACGAGAAAAGCCTATGGATCTCATTAGGTGCTTTATTTATCTTGAAGACTACTAGTAAACCCAAAGCTCATCCCCTATCAAAGCACAGGAGGAAGGGGGGAGGGAGGAGCCAGGTTAGCAGAGGCAGGTCTGCATTGGAGGTAGTCAGCCTAGACGAAGTTGGGTGGAAGCAGGGATAGAGAGGAAGGTCTCTTTATTTAGCCAAGAGGCCCTGTCCCATGGGAGAGAGAAATACAGACTGAATTTCCCTGGGGCTCCTCAGGATGGAATCAGGTTTAGGCTCACATGGTGGCAGGTGTGCTCCCTGTCCCTGGGAGTGTACAAGCCTAGATTCTCTGACTGGTCAGACTCTGGGTTGGGTCAGTGTTAGGGTACCTGCAGTAGGTTTGGAGAAGAGAAGATGAAGTGTGAGGTGTCTCCCAGCCCCACTGGCACTCTTTTTTTTTTTTTGTTTTAAGATTTTATTTATTTATTTAACAGAGAGAGAGAGATCACAAGTAGGCAGAGAGGCAGGCAGAGAGAGAGAGGAGGAAGCAGGCTCCCTGCCAAGCAGAGAGCCCGATGTGGGCCTCGATCCCAGGACCCTGAGATCATGACCTGAGCCAAAGGCAGAGGCTTAACCCACTGAGCCACCCAGGCGCCTGGCACTCTTTTTTTGAGGGAAGATTCACTCCTATGATTGAGGGGGTACCTCAGCATTGACTGCTTCCTGTAAGACCAGACTCAAGGAGAAAGAGGGGACCAACCCTTCCATTCCTATTTCCCAGCCAGGGCCTGGTTCCTGGGGGAGGCCACATGGCAGGCAGCTGGCTATTCCCTGGAATGTCTCTAGCCAGGATCCTAGGAGGAAGATGCCTGCTGTAGGCCAGCATCGTACCAGAGCTATTGAGGTTATGAGATTTTTTTTTTTTTTTTCCCCCTCAGTGGTGCTTGTTGACAGGGAGCTATGGTCTTCAGGAGGCTTCCTCCTGCTAATCTCGAGCCAACCTGGAACAGAATGCTTGGGGGATCTGAGACTTCTTCACGAAGCTACTTTCTGCTACTTCAGCACACTTTGTGTGTGAAGAGGGAAGACACCTGGCATTAGCCTGAATAGGGAGTCTCTGGCAAGGAGACCAGAATGGGCTCTGCTTTGTCTCATTAGCCCTGAGTTGGTCATATAGCTAAAAAGCTGACTTCTTGTCCTAACCAAGACCCTGAGCAGGTGGCCAGCTATTTGTTTGCCTGACTCATTTGGTTCAGGTAGGACTTAAGCTAGACCTTCAGTAGCTGGGAGGGCTGGCCCACCTGATTGGGGATTGTTTTAGTAATTCCTCTCACTCTTTATCCATTTAAGCAGGATAAGGGAAGGAAAAGGATAGGCTTTATTCCAAATACAGTATCACTTCCCTGGACAGGTTCAGAGTAAAAGATTCTCACTAAGTATCTATTGCATGAGTGAATGGCCTAGGTCCTAAGCTTCCAAGGACCCCTGGGAGTATTAAGGTCCTGCTAGGCATTGGCTTCTGACAATCCTGTCTTGTTCTCTTTTCCAAGACCACTGTGTAGGAATTGGGGCATTGGGGATCCCCCTAACAGATGGGGCACTTACCTTGGGGATTTAAGACCAGTGAGCTGGAGCAAGGTTAGATGACATAGGGAGCCCTTGGTTTGCCTTACTTCTTTTCTTATGCAAAGTCTTGGGAAAGGATACATGAGTTTGAGTGTGTGCATGTCCTCTGTGCAAGTAGGCCATGGTGGCTGGGGAGACAAGACATTCATCAGTAGAAGGTGCAGAATTTAGCTTGATGGGGAGACTCTTGGGCTGAGGGGGATTCTTCGGTATATACACTGTGAAGAAGATCTGCACAGTCTGGCTCAGGGAGCAGCTCTGACCTCCCGACTGCTCTAGCCATGGGATGACCTAGGATCCTTGGCCCTACTCAGAGACTGCTTTGGTGTGGACCACGCCTCCAGGATCTCTCAGATGTCCCAGAGAGCCTGCCCACACTTGCTAGGAGTAATCTTACTTCACGACTTCAGTGGGCTCTCTATTACTGCTGGAGTCTTCACAGTCTGGCCCACCTAATGCCCAGCATAATTTCCTGTCCCTCCTTTCTACATACTGGATGTCAGTCACACTATTCCCTACTCATCTTTTTTTTTTTTTTTTTTAAAGATATTATTTATTTATTTGATGGAGAGATAGAGAACACAAGTAGGCAGAGCAGGCAGAGGGAGAGGGAGAAGCAGGCTCCCCGCTGAGCAGGGAGCCAGATGCAGGACCCAATTCCAGGACACTGGGATCGTGACCTGAGCCGAAGGCAGACGCTTAACCACTGAGCCACCCAGGTGCCCTATTTCCTACTCATCTTTCAGTGAGTCAGCAGGAATCTGTTGAGAAGACACTGTTGGGTTAGGGATCTAGGCAGCGAATAAGACAAATAAAAGACCGTGCCTTTACGGTGCCTCTAGTCTGGTGGGGGAAGCAGACATTGAGCACATGATTGCTTCTCGAGTACAAAATGCTCATGGCTGTCCCTCTGCCTGTGGGGCCCTTTGCTGCACCCCATCAGGCAGACCTGACCACCGGCCCCCCTAGTTTAGCTGGTGTCTTTGTGAAGCCTTCCTTTCTGACTCCTTTCTCTGTAAAAGGTAGAGCTAGTCACTTACTCCTCTTGGTCCTACAGCATTCTGGTCACTTGTCCATTGCTGCATCTATTATATTGTGATGATTTGCCTTTCTCGCCTTCTCGGCCTACTGTCTCTTTTGTGGTAGGCACTTAATACATTATTCTCAAAACAACCCCGTAAGGTTAGTCATCCTCCCTCGTTTTATAGATGAAGGAAACTGAAGTTCAGAGAGGTTAAATGACTTTTAAATGACTTCCCATCAGGGACACAGCCAGGATATGGAAGAGCCAAGGTTAGCACCCAGATGTGTCTGACTTTCAATCCTGCGTTTCTAGCTGCTTTGCAATGTAGCCTTTAAAAACTCATCCTTCTGTGTGAGTGGCACGGTCATCTGATGTACTCTCACCCCTTACCTGGGGTTTTCTGAAAAATAGGCAGTGCTTCAGGAATGCTTTATGGTAATTCTCTCATTATATACAGATTTTAGTATTTGTACTTTCAGTGTGAGTGCAAATAATAAAACTGATTAAAGGGATGAAGGGAAAGAAATCTTAAAAGTGTGTTTAGGAGCAGTTTTTATTCCTGTCTAGGAACTGAGCTCAGCCTTCAAAAGATTCCCCTGAATTTGAATTTGAACCCTCAGCCAGGAGAGGAGAAACATATAGTCTGGGGCCAGTTTATGAGCTTTCAGCAACTGAAGCAGGCAGTGCCGCCTCAGGGATCGAGGTGGGGTTCCAGCCCAGCAAGGGAGTTTTTTCTGCTGGACTCACAGTGAAGATTAACTTCACCATCGATTGGGAAATAACCAAATTCATAAATTTGGTTAATAAACCTTTGGTGGGAGGGTAAGATGAATAAGTGAATGAATAAACAAACCTGTGGATTGGAGTCCCTGCTTGGGGCCTCCGCCCAGCCTGCTCTCATGGTCCAGGGCATCCTGTTAGGCTTTGCTTTTGAGGCCGACTTACTGGGATATGTCCTTATCCGGTCTGGGGCAGGCTGCCAGGCAGTAGGGCAGTGAATGGGCTCCATTCTTCCTCCCAATCGGGCTTGTGGATCTTCCTGCAGGGATCATCCTCCCACTGCACCCACAGCCCTGAGCCAAGACTGAGAGCCCAGAGCCGAGCCATGGCTGGATAAGCAGTTTTCTCCTACTCTGTTTACACGCAGCTTATCTGTGTTTCACTGGTATGGCTTTTCACAGACTCAGGAAGAGAAAAAGAAAGGAAATCTCATCTGTTCTTGTTGTGTACTTTTCAGAGAGTCGATGAGTGGATGGCGAAAGAAGGCCTCTTAGATCCAAACGTCAAGTCAATTTTTGTCACCTGTGGAGACTGGGACTTGAAAGTCATGTGAGTATGAGAAGAACTGCTTTGCTGGCCAGGCTTGGAAGCTGTGGGACTGGGTCTTATCTTTCTCTGGCTTGCATGTCCAAGCCTAGAGGGCAGCTGGCTCAGGGATCCCTTGGGTCTTTGGGCGGCCAAGGTGCGAAGAGGGCTGGGAACCCTGCCTTCTACCTCTGGAGCTGGGAGTAGACCAGTCAAGGACCGTTCTGGGACTGCTCTTGTCAGGACCTTCCTGCCTTTGCCAGGTCCCACTGCTCAGGACAGCCCTTCCAGTTGTGGGGCTGCATGTTATTGCCCTGGAAGGAAGAAGTTAAAAGATCCTTTTTTTTTTTTTCTCCACCAAATATATAGTGTTTACTACACTTAATGCTTTGGAAATAGTAATTCATTTAATAAACCGTGGTACTTTTATTTCTGTTTTATAGATAAAGGAAGTAAGGCACAGAGAGGTTAAGTAACTTGCCTGAGAACACACAGAGCCAGGATTCAAACCCAGGCAGCCTGGCTCCCGGGTCCGGTCTCTTAACCATTCTGTTGTGCTACCATCTTATCTGGGGTACAGGGCCCTGATGATCCAACTGCAGGCCCAATGGTGGGAGGAGAGAGGGCTGCTTCTAGGGAGTGACCCAGTTCCCCAGCTTCGTTGTCCCTCCTTTGTCCCCAGTGCTTTTTCTCCTTTGTCTCTGGGTCCTGCCCTGATTATGGAAGACAGAACTGGTTCCTTTGCTGGGTTGACACTTTTGCCTCCTGTCTGTCCTCATGGATACCTGGCCTCAGACAGCCCCCAGGGAGCTAAAGCAGGGTGGAGGTGGCAGGGGCGCTGTTTGCTGAGGATTGATAGAATCGATACCTTTGTGTTCTTTGTGACCGAAGGCAGCTGCAAGCATTCTGGGCGCATGCGTGCGTGCGTGCGTGCGTGTGTGTGTGTGTGTGTGTGTACGTACGTACGCGCGCTTTTGCGCATAGGTGGGGTGTTGGTGGGGGGTGAGGAATAGTGGCTCTGGAGAGACATTTCCTACCAAATTAGGCATTATCTTCTCACCAAGGTCTTTCTTTATGTCTTTTGGATGTGGGTACTGAGGTGAAGTTCCGCACTCAGGTGCTCTCAAGCCTGCCACTGGGCGCCAGCTTCCTAGGTGACATCCGAGGAGCATCAAGGCCAGGTCCCATAAACACCCACACTCCTCATCTCCGCATCCCTCAGGTCGTGTACACACATTGACTGCATGCCTCTAGGTGTGCGCACAGGACTCCTAGAGCTTCGGGGCTCTGTGTTCCCAGATGACACTCATGTGCCAGAGACATTACAGAGGCTAGATCTGGAAGTAGATATGAATCAGGAGGGTTCCACAGAGAAGGTGAGGAGGAGGAAGCCTATTGTTCTTAGTTATGATATCCTGGGCCGCTCTGAATACCTGAAGCAGGGAAGGGATTTAGGTGGAGCTCTGCAGCATAAGAGAAGCTGTTTGGGGTGGGCACGGTTCAGGCTGATACCCAGCATCTGGGGTTCATGTAGCCCAGTCCAGAGCCCCAGTTTCTCCAGATAGCAGCCTAGGACTCCCTCTCTTCCAAGTGGATCTCCCTCTTTGGTGTGTTCATATCCCAGATGCTCATGTTTAAGAATCTTCTGCATTAACTGGGAATGGCATGTACATATGTGTGTATATGAAAACTTCCCAGTGAATCCCTGTGGGGACTCTCTAGCCAGGCCTCCTAAGTTGGTTTCTCCATGAGACAAAGAGGGAATTTCAGAGGGTGTTGTCTTTGGGTCTGGCCCATTCTGGCCTGTAGCACCAGTTTTGCCCGGTGTGCCTGGGACAGATTTTGGTGACTCAGGAGGCTGCCTTACATCTTCACAAGAACCGATGTAATCAAGAAGAGGGATTGGGTCATTGAATCCAAACATATAGAAAAAGAAAACAAACAAAAAAATTTTTTTAAAGATATTTTAGAGAGAGATAGCATGAGCTGGTGGGGTAGAGGGAGGGGAGAGGAAGAGAGAGAATCTCAAGCAGACTCCACACTGGACTTGGAGCCCGAGATGGGGCTCCATCCCCAGACCCTGAGATCATGACCTGAGCTAAAACCAAGAGTCAGTTGTTTAACCAGTTGCACAACCCAGGTGCCCTGATATCAAATTTTAATGAGCACCTACCATATTTCATTTGGTCCTCCTAATTATCTTCCCTCTTATAGAGGGAAAAAAATAAAAACAAAATTTGAAACCGAAGCCCAAACCGGTAAACTCATAGACAGAATTGAATTCTAAGACCGTGTTGCTTCTAAAGAGGTGGATTGGGCAGACTTTGGTAGCTGGTTTGGGTTTGTAAGACCAGTGAAGCTCTGAAAAAGAAATATGCAGGAAGGAAGTGGATGTCAGGTGGCAGGGACTGGGGGGAGGAGAGCTTTGTGGCTGCCTTTTAGAAGCAGGACTCCGCATAACTGCTGGGAAGGCTCTTAATTAAATGTGTAACAAAATAAAAACAGCCAGAGAGGAAACCTAAGTAGTGCTTCGTGACAGTGCACAGCTTATCGATGTTCCTGGAACCACTCGTCACATGGCTCTCGTCAGAGCCATCACCTTTTTATGTGCCCAGTAAAGGCTGCTGAGGAGCCTGACAAGGGTGGTGGTAAATTGACACCCGCAACTTGTTAGGATGGAGCTTGCTTCTTATTTTGACATCCATTTTCAGATTTAACTAAGTCTAAGGAATTCAGATATTTTCATTTCCCACTCTAGTCTCCCAGAACCACAGCTCCTTCTCATTGCTGCCCTTCCCCTCTCTCCCAACACCCACCAGCTTCCCATCACTTTTGTTGGAAAAGGCCTGATTAGTGAGGCACTGAGAAATGGGAACTGAAGTGGCAGCAGAAATCCCACTGGAGAAAAGAAATCTGCTCCGGTCCCGACAGAATCATTTTGTGTCCATCTTTTGTCAAAGCCAGATGAGTTGATACTCTGTGGGCTTTGATGCTATAGTCACAGACCCTACCGAGGTGGGTTTTAATTTATGGGGCACGGATTTAATTTTCCTTCTCAACTTGTTTAAGAAATGACACTTCTTATAGCTTTGGCCCTTGGTCAGCTTGCTTCCTCTGTCTGACCCGCCTTTCTCTTTGCCTTACCTCATGATTCTTGAAGCTCTTCATGGCGTTTAGTGTTCTTTCTCCAATTTTCTCTCTTCTCTGCCTACCCAGGTAGGGAGTGTCTCTGTAGAGGAGTTCTATCTTTGACATGGCAGCAGAGATCCTGCTGGAGAAAAACAGTCTGCTTTATCTGCCAGCTGAACTCCAAGCTTTCATATCCAACCGCTTATCTCCACCGGGATGCCGCAGGCCCCTTAAAGTTCAGGTGTCCTCTTTCTCTCAACACTTATTCCTCCAACTTGCTCCCACGTTGTGACTGGAACCACTGTTTGGTAGTTCTATGAGAAACCCAAGAATCATCCTTGATTCCTCTTCTGTAGCCACAGCCACTTAATTACAAAATCTTCTTTATTCTTCCTGCCAGAGGTTTCTCAAAGTCTTCGCCTTCTTTCCATTCCTGCCACAGCTGCTTCAGTTCAGGTCACCAGGGGCGCGCCCCCCCCCCCCCATTTTTAAGATTTACTTATTTGAGAGAGTGAGTGTGAGCAGGGGGAGGGACAGAGGGAGAAGGAGAGAATCTCAAACAGACTCTGCTGAGCATAGAGCCTGACACAGGGTTCAATCCCACAACCCTGAGATCACAACCTGAGCCAAAACCAAGAGTCAGATGCTTAACCGACTGAGCCACCCAGGCACGCCTCAGGTGACCGTATTCTTCCTGGATTACAAAAGTCTTCTAAGCTATTTCTCTGACTCTAGTTTTATCTCCTTGCCATCCTCCTAACTATAGCAAATTGTGTCACATGCCTACAAAACACTGTAAAGGCTTCCTCTTGCCCTCAAGGCCAAGTCATGCAGTTTAATTAGGCCTTGAGGCCCTTGCATACTTCTCAAACCTCATCCTTCAATACTTTCTGTGTACCCTCCACCCCGACCCCAGCCAAATGCTCTAGCTGGCCAATTCCTCATGATCCTACTCAACATCAATTTCTAGGTGCCTTCCTGTATGTTTCTGGAGCACATGTACTTATCTGTACATGAAATTGTATTGTGTCTGCCTCTACTTGTCTATTCCTCTCGCTAGATTGTGGGCACCGTTATAATTTTGAACAGTGTTTGGTATGTAGTAGTTGTTCAGTAAAGGTTTATTGAATAAATGACAGCTCAGTAATAGAGTGAGCCTGTGGAATCTGTACTCAGGAAGAATGACAGAGGAGCAGTGGAAGGTAGATTCAGGGAGACTGGAACAAAAGAGGAAATCTTGGGCCTTCCTGCACCGACCTGAGCATGAGCGTTTGGAGAACTACACTGCTAATGCCAGGAAGCTCCTGGATTTTCTCACTGCCAGCATGGGGTGTTGGGTCCTCTCCATGGTGGGGACTGGGTGAGTTGGCCCACAGGCCTGGGCCGTGGAGGAGTTTGGTCTTAGGAGCTGGTTGAAGGGCTCTCTGAGAGTTTGTGCCTTCTAAGACTGAGGGCTGGGGACATCTGTATTAGATAATAAAAATAGCCCACATGTATCAAGCACATATTATATACCAGGAGTCCTGCTGTTCTGTTTATACTTTATCTCACTTAATTCTAGCACAGTCCTGTGAAATAAATTCATTTTATATATATATATATATATATATATATATAAATAAATTCATTATATATATATATATATATATATATATATATATATATATTTTTTTTTTAAATAACTGATGAGGAAACTGAAGTCCAGGGAGGTAAGTAATTTGTCAAGGGCACACATAGTTGGTGGCAGGAATTTGAACCTAGACATTCTGACTCTAGAACCTATGTGTTTAACCACTATGCCATCTGCCCATCTGCTTCTGCTCTTCATGGCTTATGGCCCGTGGCTTTGTGATATGTTGGGAATTCCGTTTCCTCTTCCCTTTGCACTGAGTGGCAGATGTTCTCTGATACCCTAGGTTGTTGTTACTGGATCTGGTGTTGGAGGTCTGGACTGTTTTGTTTATTTTGATATGGGGGCATGGTTGGCCAGGAGGTGTGCTGAGGGATGATTTGGGGCTGTCTGAGAGCCTCCTTGATGAGCTACAAATGAATGAGTCCTCAGATCTGTTTTAAGGAAACCACTGCCAGGATAATTTTGGATACCTCTTTCCTATAGTATGTTTGGAAGCCTGCAGGGGATCTCATCCTGTCACTAAGCTCATGAAAGCCTTGCCTCTTGCCCATGGGTGTGCCAGTTGGTCCCAGCTCTGAGCTTCATCACCTCTGATTAGCAGCCTGCTGGGGGAAGGGCCTACAGTAAAAACTCCCTGGCAGTCCTGACTTGTCTCATTTCCCAATACTTTTATCTGTCACTGCAAGTGCTTGGGCTCCCCTCCTGAACTAATTAAGTTTGCATGTGTTTAGACACATTGCCAAATAGGGCTTAGCAAAGCGGAACTGAGCTACATCTCTTTCCGAGTAGGGAAGGAAGGGTAAATGAATGCTCTTCCATGAGGGCCAGGGAGAAACGTGGATGATGCGGAGTGGGTATGTGTACAGATGATAGGCATTCTGCCCTGGCCCTCCCAGGGATGTGGCAACCTTGTAGAGTAGCCTTCTCATTGACTGGCAGGGGCAGGTGAGGGTCTACTCTCCAGCTCTCTCTTAGTGAATTGGGCATTTCTGAGAGGGCTGAGGATGGATAGAGGACAGGCTCTGATGTATGATTTTTAATCCTAAGCACAAGCAAGACTGAATGTCAAATTCAGTAGGATTGACAGGGGGAATTTGTAGGGCTGTGTGCTCTTTGCTGCCAACCTGAACCTACCTAATCCCCAGGCCTAAAACCACCTGTGTAGCTCAGGGTAGCCGCCTTTCCAAGTCTCTGAGAAGTACGCTGGAAATGTGGACACCTTTTTGCCCAGAAGACCCCAGGTCCCCCTGCTCAGTCTTATGATCCTTATGAGACGGCCTAAGAGGAAGGTGGAGAGGAGTAGTATTGTACAGAATCTCCCCATCTTGCAGGTTCACTGTGTGAAGTGATAGCCAACAGCATGTTTTCATGTCAGACCAGTGCCTGCCTTTTCCCTAGTGCTGGGTAACCTGAGGTCTGAGATGCCCTGTGGCAGAATGTTCTTGGATCCTGTCCAGACAGCAGATATGGGGACATTACTATGTTTTGCACTCCTCCTCTGAGGTAGGGAGGGGAGGGTATTTCCTACACAAAGTAGTTGGGAAATGTCAGCCTCCAGCCGCCAGCCATGGGCAGCCCTATAGCTCACAGGCCAGTGTGTGAGCTTCCTGGCCGTGAAGAGGCTGTCAGTGGGCAAGAGTAGCTTAGAATCAGGCCAGGCTCCAAGTGCACACTGAATGTGTGTGCTGGGTGGGGAGGGACTTTGGGAGGTTGTATAGGAATTCTGGGCCTTCAAGCTGTAGCCTAAGCCCAGAGAGAACAAGAACCAGACCTTCTGCCCTCCCTTCAGCTTCCCTAGAGCCCTCTCGTCAGCAGAGGTGCATCGGGTTAGCCCCAAGAAGGCAGCTTGAGTTGATGGGGTCATGTTTCAGCTGCAGCTAATCCAAGTCACTCGATATAAATCTCTCTCTGCTGCCTCTCCCCTCCCTCCCATCCCCAACCCACAGACAGGGAAATGAATCCTGGCCCTCGCCCTGAATACATCATGGCAGGCCTGCCTCTAATGAGAGAGGGCCATTCATTGTAGGGTGAAGCTCCCTGCAGAGGCTGGGATGCCATTAATTAAAGAAGAGCCACCTGAAGCCAGTCGTGCGGTACAGCCTGCCACGCTCAGATGGAGTGGCAGTGGGGTAGCCTCGTTAGCCTGACAGCTCCTTGGGCCGAGGGTTCTTGGGCTCTGAGGAGTGAGGAGTGCCCCCCCCCCCCACAAGAGCTTGCAGGCCTCTGGGGCCAGCCTACTCACAGACACGTGAGACTTCCCTCCAGCACATGTCCTGGTGCCTGGCACCAGTGGTAAAGGGGCTCCTGAATGTGGGCTTGGTGGGATTATCCCCCTTCCTCTGGACAGGCCCTAGGGCAGCAGCAGGTTTCTGTGGAGTCCATGGGGATTCCTCGGTCCCTGCCTGAGCCCCCCTTCCATTCTCCATGTGGTCCTGGAGCTGCCAGTCAGCAGGCAGCTCAGCCTGTGTCCTTACCTCAGAGCCTGAGTTTGGGGCAGTTGGTCAGCTCTGGAAGGATTTTGGACCTGGAGGGGCTCTGGGGAGAACCTCTGTTGTCTGATAATAAGTTCGGCCCCTCCTTGGTAGGCAGAGCCTCTGGTGATCCACTTTCTGGGCACTTTTAGGCTGAGAGGTGGAACTCTAATGTTGGCCTCATCTCCTCATCCACTAGGCAGGTGTCAGAGTGTCTAAAAGCACTACAGTGATTTTTTTGGAACCCCTGGAATAGAAGTTTTGCTTGGCTAAAATCCTGATAAAAGATAAAGACATTTGTGTGGTAACTGATCAGGCTTTGCGATGTGTGTGGTGGGGGGAGCCTCATGAATTAGCCTGCTACAGAGCCGCTGACTGGATGGCTCTTTACTGCTTCATCGGTCCTGGGGCAAGTGTTGCTGCCTACGTACTGGCCCCCAGAGTTACACTCCCCTTGACCATCTGTGAGGGTCTCTCACCTCCTCCTCGCTGGCAGCAGGGGCTGTAGCATTGAGAACTTTATGTATCCCAGAGTTGGGGTAGCTCAGGCAGTGTCTGCCTGGCTTGTCAGGAAGACAGATTGGTCCTGTGGCTCTTGGAGACTGTCTCTGGAAGTCTGGTTCTGTGCTTTGTGGCAGTCTCTGACAGGCTGCTTCAGAGAGCTTCAGAACCAGCTGGAGCCATGCTTGACTATATGTTCCATCTCTGCCTCCCCAAAGTTCACCTGGGAGAGAATGGAGGCTGTTACTACCACCTAGGCCTGGGACTCGCGCTGCACTCCTTTGTGTTTTGAATATTTTTGGACCTTCCCAGGCCTTGGCCATTTGGGCTCCTCTGTCCTCTGGTAGCTAGAGAGTGAAGGCTGGAAGGCTTGTTCCCTGAACTCCCGAGGAGAGGAGACACTGTTGCTTCTGGAAGCTGTTTTACTTTGGGTGAGATGTTTCTGTGTTTTCTAAAAACCAAACCAAACAAAAAAAACCTCTGTGACTCTTGAGACCTAACCCTTTTTTCCCCTAATATTTTTAGATCTCTTGGTTTGAAATAGACACAGTAGGGTACATAAAGCATACACACGTGAAATGTACAGGTCCGTATGTTTTTATGCAAGTACATATCTGTGTGGCCACCATCCAGATCACAATTAAAAACCTTTTCCCTCATCCTAGAAATTCCCTGGTGACCCTTCTCAGTCAGCAATGCCCTTCGCCTGTTAGGTAACCACTGTTCTGACTTCTATTACTTTTAGTTCGTTTTGCCTGTTCTTGATTTCTAATAAGTAGAATCATACAGAACGTACTCTTTCATGTCTGACTTCCTTTGCTCAACATAACGTATGAGTCTTTCATGGTTGTTGTATATATTAGCAGTTTAGCCTTTTCATTGCTGTATGGTGTCCTATTGTATTTCTATACTGTACTTTATCTCTTCTTTTGTTGGATTACATAGCTTCTTTAGTCCCTTGGTACATGGTTGTCGAATGAGTATGTGAATGTTCAGCCTGATACAAGAATCTCCCAAGGCCTATCAGCTTGTCCAAATCTCTCTCATCCTTTAAAACCTAACCCCAGTCCTTCGGATATGTGGCCTCCCTGTCTGTTCTGGAATCTGCACTGGCTTCCCTCTTCTCTGAGGGAGAGGCTGGCCCCAGACCCGTGGAAGTGGCCTTTGAGCCATACTGATCCATTTAGTTATTCTTTCAGCAGATATTGATTAAATACCCACTCTGTCTCACACTATTCTAGGTATTAGGGATATAGCAGTGAGCAAAGAGATAGAACTTTTAAACATTCTGACTTCCTAGAGTCTGCATTCCACGACATGCAGCTAGCACTGCCCTCTGCCCTTTGGTCCCTGCTGCCCAAAGAATCTTGGTTTCACCCAGGCTCCTCTGTCCTGTGGGGCTTGCGGGAGCTGGGTGGCAGTGGCCCTTGCCACATTGACGAGGCCTCTGTAGGGCCCGTGGGCTTTTGTCTCCCTCTCTTGCTGCTGCTGCTTGGCAGTGAAAGGGTTTTTCAATATTGGTGCTTCCCTTCCTATGTGCAGGAGTCTGATTCCCTCCGTGAGAGGAGAGAATTAATCTCCAACTTTCCATGCCTGTAAAGTGAGTGACCTCTGTTTTGTCAGTGCTTGCCAATCTGTCCTCTAATTCCCAGCCAGGGTAATGGAGACATTACTCTGTGCTAAAGCAAACCACCAGTTCTTGTGTGGATACCAGACCAATCCAGGCACTGGGAATGACGGGCAGTCTGGGGATGTCCTCCCAGGTGCACAGGTGTCTGGAGACTGCAGGGGCATTGACACGGGAGCAGCTTTGGTCCTGAGCTGTGGTTGGCAGGTTCAGGGAGGGGAGATGCCCTTCCATCATATTCTCTTTAACCACTCTCCGTGCCAATGGGGCAGCTGCTTCACTTTGGTCTGAAATAGGTTTCCTATGTTGGGATCCTAAGAGCACATGAGAGACTGCAAACACCCCAGTGAGGGAGAGAAGTCAGGAAACAGGGGTCTTGGAAGATGAAGGCTGGGGAACTTGAGGCTGCAGCTGGCATAGTGGCTTGCACCTGGATGATCTGTGGGCTTTGGGGGCTTAGCTTAGTAGGGCTTGGGAGAGATGGCTGGGAGTGGGTGGGGTAAATTTTCAGTGTCCCTGGCGAAAGGGTGACATACTCAGACTTGATAGTGCTGTAAAACTGTTTCTTCCAAAGCCTGCAAGGATGTTGGTTTGGGGAAGAAAGCCAGCCAGCCCAGAGAATCCCGGGAGCCTGACAGGCCTTTTTCTCTGCGATTCTTTCTTGCAGGCAGCCCGAGGCAGCCTGTCTCTTTGTTAACAGAGTGACAGCAATGTGACACCATGGAAATAATTACTAACAAATCACGGTGCTGACTGCAAACAGCTCTCTGTCTTCAGAGGCATGTCAGGGTGCATTAGAGCAGGACTGGAGAAGCGGCACATGTGGGGGCCGAGGCGCAGCCCGCACTCAGACTCTCTCCTTTTCTTCCCCCATCCTGATCCCTTTCTGCTATGGCTGACTCTCCTGCTTGTGGCCTTTTCCTGGAGGTCAGCTGGATGAGTGACAGTGGCTAGTCCCACTTTCTCTGAGCAGGTAGCTATGACTCCCATATTTGCTAAGGAACACCTGGGTAGTGATGAGATCCAGGAGTTTTTCAATTAGGAAGCCCCCACAAGGTAGAGGGAGATACCATTTCTGATTTACTTTGCCAGTTGGGACCAGTTTCACCTGCCAGTGGTCTTGAGGTGATGAGAAATATTTGCTGTAGTTGGACCCAGAATGTGGGGGAAGCCTTGCATCTCAGTGTTGGCTCAGCTCCCTTCCCCCATGGCCCTGGTTTCTTCTTCAATTGCCATAGTCAATTTTTGGTAAGTCGACTTTGTCCATTCCCTCTTGGTTAGCAGAGTGATTTCTCTGACTGTCAGGGCTGTAAATAATGTTCCTGGTGTGTGTGGCTGGAGGCAGCCATGTGGGGTGGGGAACAGAGTGGAAGGAGGAGCAGCGCTGTGAGGGCTCCCTCACTCTCCCCCCCTCCCCTCTCATACAATATTTATCCAGGGATGGGAGTCAGATGCAGCGACCTCAGGGGTCACCCAGTTAAATAGCTTCTGAACCTTCCTGCATTCTAATTGCTGCAGTTGTCCTTTGCTCTGGAGACTTCTCCTCCCCATTGTCTGCTGAGGCACACACTAATGGCTCTCTTCCCTGGCCCTGCTGGGAGGCATATGGGGAGGGGGTGAGGGAGAGGGCTCATTGCTACCTTCCTTTCCTCGGGGATAAGGGAATCTAGGGCCTATTAACAAGTGGCTTTGGCTAAGAAGAGCACAGGCCCCTGCCTCCCTCCTGCCCCTTCCTCAGAGCTGGCTGGAGAAGGAGGGCAGGCAGTGGGTTTGGTTTATGGGGCCAAGGAACTTCACCCATTTCCAGTGCTACAAGCAGATTTGTGGGATTAGTGACTCTTCTGCAAGGCGACAGACCCTGAGTACTCAGCTGATGAGCATCATCTTGTGTTTCCCTGGGTGGTCTCACATTCAGGGTTTGGAAACTTCTAATGAGTGATATTTCCGGATGGAATGTCTGCATTTTGCCTAAAGATCAGCCATTTGTGAAAGTCTCTTTGGTTCCCCCACAGGTCGATTTGGGTGATTGATGATGGTAGCAGGTGTACCCCATTTGGTGATGTAAGAGTGACATACGCCACGTGTCTTCACTAGAACCTTCTTTGTGAATGTCAGTTATTCTCCACTGCAGATCTTCTGTTTCAGAGAAGTCTTTCGGAAACTGCCCCTGAAGGTGCTGACCACTGTGTGTGCTGGAAGTGCTAGTATTCCAGCAGTAGCCCTGAGTCAGCCCCTGCTGAGAGCTGCTTCCCTGGAAAGTCCTGTGCTGGGGACCATCAGGAGCACAGGTGGTGGGGACTGAAAGCGGCATGCGCATAACCAAGTAGAGGCTGAGTGAGTGGAGGGTGAGAAGGCTACAGAGAAGATACAGAACAAACGCTGTGAAAACCCAGAGGTGCACAGTAGAGAGACTGAATGAATAGTATTTTTTAGCAGGAAACTTTTTTAAAAACACAAATGTTAAAGAAATCCCAATATTACAAAGTGTATAAAAGTTGAGCTGCTCTGGTTGAAGCTGGGGCAAGGCCATCCACAAAGTAGCCTCATGTTCTCCCCATCCACAAAGTAGCCTCTTGTCCCTTCTAGAATCCTAGAACCCCATTGAACACAGTTTAAAAACCACTAGCCTGTTGTGATGCCCACCCATAAGTGTGACTCTGCTTTGAGGGAGTCAAAGGAGCTGAGATCAGGGCAGAGATCAGCCAGAGGGTAAGGGGAACAGCTATGTCCTTGAGTGTATGAGAGCAGAGATCGGTGTACATCTTGGAAACTGACCGCTCGCAGGATGCCTCTCCATGGAGCCTCCAGAGGGCATTGTAGGCCACACAAAAGCAGCCCAGGCAAAGGGTCAAGATGGCCACAGGCCAGGTGGAGACTGTAGTGGGGGGATGAGTGAGATATCTTGGAAACAGCTCAAACTGCTAAGGAGCTCTTGATTTCCTTGGCCAAAAAAAGAGAATAGCTCATCAGCTGAGGCACCGACCAAAGTGCCCTGGAAACCTCCTATCACCTGCTCCCCTCCTCCCTCTGCCCTCCTCCCTGCTGCGTGCTGGGGCCTCTGCCATTCCATCTGGGAGAGAGCTCTAGCCAGGACCGGGTGGCAGCTCTTGACACTTCCCACAGTCACAACAGGTGGGGCACTGTGCCCTTTCCTTGAAGGAATTGGCCTTGGGGAGCCCCTGGAGAGATGGCTGTCTTATTGTTTCACCAGAGAGGGGCTGGGGAGACAGAAGGTATTTGACTTCCTGAACTATCTGTGGCACAGGGAAGTGCATATTATGCTTAATAGACAATTTAAACATATTTTTAAAAGATTTTATCTATTGTTTTGACATACAAAGAGAGATTACAAATAGGCAGAGAGGCAGGCAGAGAAAGAGGGGGAAGCAGGTTCCCTGCTGAGCAGAGAGCCTGATGTGGGACTTAATCCCAAGATCCGGAGATCATGACCTGAGCCGAAGGCAGAGGCTCAACCCTCTGAGCCACCCAGATGCCCCTTAGTATACATTTTAAAAACCACAGGGTGCTGTGGCACTTGTGTGCTTCTTGTGGTCATTTTTGTGGACTCTGTGGGAGAAATGGGTGGTGAGTGGGCCAGCAAGCAGCGGAGCAGGGAGGTGCCATTTACGTGTCAGTGCCTTTGGAGGCTTTGAGCAACTGCTTGGCAATGGGGATTTGAGGTTGGTTTTCTCAGGGATGACCAGCAGCCTGGTCTGTGGGGCGTCCCTCTGCTCTGCCATGTTCTGGTTTCTGTTTGGGAACTCTCCAGAGCAGCATGTCTGGGAACACTTCCAGCCGGGCCGCCAGACCCAGACGCAGGTGACGGCCTTTCGTCTGTACCATAGGGAAACCAAGAGGAAATTAAATGTCATTTGCCCCCTGCACAGCAGGTCGCTGCCAGATCAGACACTGCTGATCAGAGCTGTGCAGAGGGTACCCAAGGGAAGGCTTATGCCTGCAGCCATGCCCTCTGAGCTGTGGAGACTCCCAGGTGATGGCTTGGCTCACTCCCAGGGCTTTCTCTGCCAGGCAGGGTTCACCCTGGCCTGGAGCCCAGCCCTGTGCTACATGGCAGCTATGGCCTATGCCAAATCAGAGGTGTGTGTGTACCAGTGGGAGGGAATGGAGGGGACGGGCAGGGCCTGGGAGTAGAGGACACACAGGAGACCATGAGGTGATCAGCCCTTCCTCAGAGAAGCTGCACGGTGCTACGGAAAGAGATGGGCCTTTAGAATTAAGAGACCTGGATTCGAGTCCTGACTCGACTACTTAGTAGTTGTAGGATCTTGGGAAAGTCACGTTCCCACTCAGCCTCCACATTCTCATCTGTAAATCAGAGATTACAATCAGTTCTGGCTCCTGCCACTCATAGGGGAAGTACTTCCTGTTGGGACTGGCGCCAGAGTTTCCTCCCCCTCCCTCCCCTTGATCTGGAAGGGAGCCCTTGCAGTCCCTTGCCTACGGGCCTCCCTGTGAAGTGAGTTGGCTGAAGTTGATGGGGAGTGCAGTGGATAGTAAGTCTGGCCTGGAAGGCACAGGTGGTGATCTCCCCCCACCTGAGGCCTTTCCTTCCTGTCCTGGTCCTCTTAGCTAGGCAGCCCAAGGCCTTTATAAGATGATCATGGGTCATGGGGGTCACCCTCCCAATTTGCAGGGCTCAGCTGGCCCCCTCCAGCCTCACACTTGGCATTCTTCTTCTGTTGAGAGGACCTTAGGGCTTGTCCCCCACCCCTCCCTTGCCTTGAAGTCTTAGCGGTGGGCCATAGTTCTTGGCTCTTCAGTGACATTTATTAACAGGGCTTTGGGAAAAGATGTTTTAATACTGCAAGGTTCTCCCTAGAAAACTCCCCACCCCCACATTCCCCCCAACCTATCTGAAGCATGGCTGCTGGTGGTGAAATTCATTAGTGCTCCCTGACAGGCAGTGGCAACAGAGGCGCTCGCTGTCTGCTTCCCGCTCACTCGCTCTCGTGCTCCTGCTTCACGCACACTGATATTTAAAGCTGATGGGCTGCTTATAGACTTCTTGTACCATGACAAGTTTGGGGAGGGGGGTGGGGGAGATAGAGACAGACAAGGAGCCAGCTGTCACGCTGGTATTTCAAACAGTACTCTCTCCTGACCCTTTGCAGGCTCCAGCAAGTGTATCATCTTTCTGAAGCCTGTGGTTGGAATTGTAACCTGCAGCTGTCCCAGAGGATGGGGACAAGTGTGGGAGCAAAGTGGGCTGAGAAGTAGGCACTCTCCCAGGGCTGTAGACAGGCGGAGAAGAATGAATGGAGGGACAGAGAAGGAGGGAGGGACGGAGGGAGAGAGAGAGAGAGAGAGAGAGAGAGAGAGAAAGTGTGCGCATGCTAACAGAGGGGACTAAAGCAGAGTGTTTGTAAGTGCTCCCCAGCAGTGCTCTCCTATCACCAGAAATAGGATGGCCCTTTTTGTCTTCTTTCCCGGAGTGATCATTATGCTTCATGCTGTGCTTATCTTCTGGGTGGTCTTAGAAGCTCCCTGAGTCTAGGAATCAGGCTTGATTGGCATCTGCCCTTGAGGGTCCTGAGTCTCAGCGATACTCTTAAGTCTGTGGTGGCAGTTGAGGTAGAATGTTCTACCATTCTGTGTCTAGACTGGGGCCTTGATTTTTCTTCACTCCTATTTGTGTACTGATTCTTTAGATTTGGAGAATGAGTTCCAAGGTGCCTCCATGCACAACTCCTCCTCTCATCCCTAGGCTTTTTGGAATTCATTTTTTGAAATTGTAAAGTGGATATAGAACTTCCCCTTTCTGTGTCATCCCTAGCAAAGCTTCTCCAGTGTATTTTTCCTGAGTGAGGTACTGTCCTTTCAAGGCAGGTGCCCCAGAAACCTCTTTCCAAAGGCTGTTGCAGGCTTGGTCACAGCTGACCTCCTTATAGCCAGATTCCCTTGTACTAGTGCTTCTGTAGGAACGTATTTCCCTTGGCTGGCTCCTACAGCCTTCACAGAGCAGGGCATAGAGGTGATGTAACTTGCTCAAGGACATGTGGGCACTTGACCAAGTTGTCTCCTAGTGCGGCAGAGCCATGTGCTGGATGAGTCTGCATCCAGCACTGGCAGGCCATCCTAACCGAGGTAGCACTTAGCTAGGGACACAGCTCTTTGTCTCTCCTGTTTCCATTCCATCCCCCTCCCTCACCAGAGGAGATAAACAGGGCTTTGGGAAAAGATGTTTTCTTTGGGAAAAGATGTTGTACTGCACTCTCCCTCCCCTGCCCCCTTCTAGCTCCAGGGTCTGCAGTGGGGGAGCCATTGGGGAATGGGCCTGACTCCTCTGTTCCTGCTCTTTGAGCCTTGTCATTGCCATCCGTGCTGCCATTGGCTTCCTCAGTTTCAGCACGACCCGTGTGTGTGTGTATAGCTAATCTGTCGGTTGGGGGGAGCGGGCAGAGAAAGGTTACTGGACATCCCTCTAAAAGCACCTTGGATATTGGGTGGAGAGTGGAGCTAGAATGCTTCTTCTGTCTGTAAACTGAAGTATATTCTTGAACTGCCCAGGATCTTTAATGTGATCTCCTTCTACAACCCCTTCCCCTGGCCCACATTCTTCACCCCACCCTGCAATCTATCCTCTAGGCTTCTTATTTCACAGAGAGAGAAAGAGGAAAGCGAGAGAGGGAATACAAGCAGGGGGAGAGGAGAGGGAGAAGCAGGCTTCCTGCCGAGCAGGGAGCTCGATGTGGAGCTCGATCCCAGAACCCTGGGATCATGACCTGAGCCAAAGGCAGATGCTTAACGACTGAGCCACCCAGGCGCCTCTATCCTATAGGTTTCTAGGAGGGGTTGCAGGCCTGGGGCAACTGTCTTGGGAAGCACCTTTGCCTTCGTGATCTTGCTGCTGATTCCTGCATGGTCTGAAAGCACTGGGAGCTCATCCTGCCAGGGGTGGCCCAGGCCATGTCTTTTGCCATGGTGCATCCCGCAGGTGAGGCGGAAACTAACTGGCTTTGATAAGTAGGAGGCTCTAGCATTCATTTTTTATACATCAGCGGTGGCCAAGTGAGCAAATTCAATTATGAGTCTGCTTTCTGTCCACCCTCCTCCCCCCAATGGGGTGGTTCAGAGCAGAGACTAAGGAACTTGTTGAAATGAGAAACCCCTATTTCCTGGCTTGACCCCCTCACTAATTCGGGTTAAATTGCTATGCTCTTGCAGTGGTGACACATTGTGCCTGCCTCTGTTTGTACAAGAGGATGCAGTGGGGGAGGAAGGACCAATTTGCGCAGAGATAAAGGTGTCGTGGCGGATAACTAACGTCCTAGCCTTGTGCCCGCTCTCATTGTAGCTCAATTTGCTCTGTGTGGAAGCCCAGCCTTCCCCTCTTTCTTCCTTCCCTCCCCTTGCTCATATTTTACCTCGATGCCACAGTGTAATGATGCCCTGTGTTGTGGGGGAGGAGATAGGCACCTCTGGCTGACAGCCCTGCCCGATAACCAAATTCTAGCCCATCCATCACTAGCTACTCTCCTCAAGTTGAGGAAAAGTGATCGTGAAAGGTGGGCCGTTTATCACCCAGGGTCTGTTTATCTCCTCTGGTGGGGGCGAAATGGAAACAGGAGAGACAAAGAGCTGTGTCCCTAGCTAAGTGCTACCTCGGCTGGGATGGCCTGCCCGTGCTGGATGCAGGCTCATCTTGCCAGCTGTGCAGTTTCTGACTGGGTGCACCTCCCAGACTGGGATCCAGTGGGAAAGGGCCCTTTCCTGAGGCCTCAGAAACATGGCAGTTCTGAAACGCAGGCCAGCCAGCGACAACATTCTACGTGCACGTTTGTATCAGAACGAGCAAGCGTAGAGACCCTTCGTGGAAACAAGCCCCACGCCCTCTCCTAGGTGTCCCTTTGGCGGGAGCATCCGTCTAGCTGATTGGCTGGGTCTGTTGGCCTATTCCTTGCCCAGGTTGGGCCTTCCATCCCTTGGTGGCACAACCATGGCTTGGGAGAGGACCGAGCCTTTCTACCTACTCTCTTTGCCCTTTAATACTCCCCCACTTCTGCATATCAGATGGGACAAAATAGCGTGTCCTTGCAGGTGAACAGCATGTGCCTCCTCGAGCTTTTGGATGCCAGGACAGACAGCCTACATCACTTGAAGATCTGGGTCTCACCACCTTCCCAGAGAGGCAGAAAGGGATCACATGTGGCTCCAGTTCTGGCTGGCCTTCTGCTTTTTAAGGGCTCAAGTCTGCTAAAAGTGAGAGTGGCCTATATCTCCCTGATGTGGAGTGGCCTCTAAGACTTAGAGAGAATAGTGCAGAAGGCATTTCGAGCATAACCGGTGCCAGCACCGGTGCCTGCGCGCCTGCTGGTCCTGGCTGTTGGTGTCTGCCTGTCTGTCTGTCAGACCTCCGCGGATGTTGCCAGCCTCCTCAACTCAAGCCTAGTGCTTCTAGCAGAGCCCCCCAGCTCTGCTTCTTCTAATCTTCAAAGCTGAGCTCCTGTACACAATGGCTTCATCCTGCCCCTACCCATTAGCGAGGGTGGTGTTCCCTTAATGAGCTAGTCCCCTGCCTTGGCTGGCGCCGAGCTGGTCACACCTGTTTGCCATCAGGGCTGTCTGGGCCCAGCCCAAGCACTGGGCTGCAGGTGGTGGGGCTGGATGAGAGGGATGGGTGGGGAGGGCCGGGTCCCTTTTGCTTTCTGCCCTGTGCTTGTTGGAGGGGGCAGTTCCTTGTACCCCTCTTCCTCCCACACTGTTCTAAGTGGGGGAGGGCTCTCTGCTTTTTTTGTTGTTGTTGTTATTTGGAAGGAGTAATAAGGGAACTTGAGGAATACCCCATCTTTTCTAACGCCTGCCTGGAGTTAGAAGTAGTGAGGAGCTAGTTAGGCATCTTTCAGGAGGGTTTGATGTTCTGTGCTGATGACCGGAGGGCCCAGTGTGATAGGAGCGGCATCACATGGTAAACACTGAAGGCGGAGCCCCTTGCCAGTCCCTAGGCCCCACAATGTTTGGAAAGCAATCGTAATCCCTCCTCAGTTTAGGGCCCACGGCAGGACTGGGGGAGGGGGGCCCTTCCTTAAAGGGGGCCCCGTGCATTCATGAAGCTGAAGGAACTTTTGATTTGGTTGAAAAAAAATCTCATTCCTTTTTATGGCCTAGACATAATTGGCTCTTTTCTATTGGCCATCAGTGATGTCATTCTGACGCTCATAAAGAAGGGGAAATCACACCTGTGGACTTGGTGCATAAAATTTCATTGGGCAACAGTAATAAGCATGGCCAGATGATGTTTGGGCAGTTGAGGAGCTCTGTGCCCAGTGATTCCAGCTGCACGGAGACCTGGGCACAGTAAACCTGCCTGCACGTTCATGCCCGCAGGCTAGTCCAGGGCCCACTGCCAGTGGCTCTTTTCTTGGGATTGGTATCTGGCAGGAACTCACGACATTCAGACCCTTTGTGCCAGGGGGACTTTTGCCCTCTTCCTTTTCCAAATTGGTAGAACCATGTACTTCCTATTACCCATGGACCCTAGCTTTAGGCTCCTAAGAACCCTGGAGACACATGTGACCTTGACCAGTAACCACTGTGATTTCCATGCTGCCTGCCTCTCTAAGGCCCCAGCCCTTGCCTTTCCAGGGACTGTAAAGAACTCCACATGCATGTGCCTGACTGATCCTTTGTGCAGTTGGAAAACTGAGGTCCTACTTTTCTTTCTCCCGTTGGCTTGTTGTGTGATCGAGCAAATCCTTTTTCTTCTCTGGGCATCACTTCCCTATTTTATGTAGTGGATGACAACTACTCTGACCTACCTTTCTCACACAGTTTCTCTTGGTGTTCTCTGAACGGGGTAGGGTTCTATCATAGAAATGTGTAACTGTCTTCCCATGAGGTACCTGGAAGTTCAAGTTCTGGCCTTTGGCTCTGTGGAGATGGGCCTAGACCCTGCTGCATCTTGACTGCTTGTGTCTTGGAGTCCCAGGGCTAGGACCAGCCACAGACTGGAGGACTCAGCAACCTGAATGCCTGTGAGTCTACAGGCTACACATGAACCTGCAAGTCCCGGAGCCAGAGCGACAATCACAGTCCCATCGTCCTCTGCTTCAGTCAGCCACCGGGTACAGATAGTGCTCAGGGCGGCTGCTGGGCCATATCTGAGGCTGACCCACCCGCCCGACTGGCTGTCTAGTCTGCCTTTGATGCGGCCCCTCTGATATAGGCCCTCCTCCGAGAGGGTCAGGTAAGATTTTGCGCTGCCAGACCTTCTGACCTAGGTAGAAATGTCTTTCTTTGAAATCTTGCTGAAGAGGGTGCTGCCATCCCCCACCCCTCCCTGCACCCCCCACTACGATTAGCCACAGCCAATAGGACTCCTGGTCCATGTCATCCAAAAGAATCGGGACAGTGGGAATGGCTAAGGAAGAGTATGATAGGTAGCCCAGGACTCCTGCCTTTTGCTGGCTGGTCCTGCTGACCTTTGCAGATTCTGCTGCTTCTGGTGGCCCCTTCACTCACGGACTAATGTGGTTTTTCGAAAATAACTGAGCTCAGCAAGCACTTTCTCAAATAACAAGGATAAGGAACATAAAGGAAAAATGGGAGGAAATAAGAAGGTTATCCAAATAATACAGTTCTCCGTAAGCAACCACATTGTAGCTCCTAAGTTATCTTTCAGCCTTCAAAACCTTGCTTAATATTCTTCTATTCTTGGTCCTTGGCTCCCACATAGGGACATGCTATGTGGATGCCCCATCATGGTCTCAGCCAGAACTTCCCTTCTGGGAAATTGACTGGTTATAGTTAATGTCCCCGCACCACCTGGATATTTGAGAAGAATCTCCCCTTCAAGTAAGATATCTCAGGTCTTAGAAAAGCAAATTCTTACTGTACTGTCTGAAACATGGGGATCAGTTTCCTCTCAGTGTATGCTAAATAATGGAGTAATAATGGGGAGGCTGGAATACCCTGGAACTTTCTGGGGTCATCTTAACTGGAATCTTATTACCAGGCTTCCTCAAAAAGGACTTTACATTGTGGTTTCCACTTTCTTATCTCTTACTGTCTGCCACGTTGCCTGCTACCTTCTGCTTCCCCCAACCCACTGATGCCAAATTCATGGGGTTTTTCTCAGTTCTCATCTTGCTTGACCACTCTGTGACATTTGACACTAATGACCTGTAATTTAAGCTCAAAAATCAGTTGTATATATTCCAGCAAGGGGAAGTGTGTGCTTTTTGGTGGTTTAGGTTGACCACAGATTGATACAAATTGAGGTCAAAAGGGCGTGTGTGACTCTGGGTACCTGATACCTTGAAAAAGGTCCAGGAGCTCTGCCCTCTAGAATGAGGGTGGATTGGGTGAGTCCTGATTCATGGTACATTATCTCCTGTGGAATTCTGAAAGGGCTGAGAAGGGACCTCTGGGGGAAGCCTTGCGAGTATTCTTTAAGGAAGAGATAGAAGGCTCAGCCTCTAGTTTCTAAAGACTCATTGATTGAAGTTACAGACAGATTAGAGTTTAGTATTAAGAAATGATGTTCAAGAATTGAAGGAGTCCAAAGCTAGAGCTGATTGCCACGTAAAGTAGTGAGTTCCATGTGTGTGGCAATGGTCTTGTAGGGGGGACCTGATTTCATTTTGTTCAGTATCATTTCTGAGACATTAGCCTGGGCCCTCTGCTCATCTCACTGCATCCTCTTTCCTGTTGATCTGCTCTTGTGGCCTTAATTTCATTTAAATTACATTAATGATTCAGCAGTTTCTATCTCTAGTCCAGACCTCTGTTCAAAACTGGGTATGCAGCCACCTCTGCCACATGTCTCCTGGGCACTTTGAACTCAGCAGACATTGAGTGCCCACCATGTACCGTGCGTGTACGTGAAACTGCATTCCCAAACTTGTGCCTCCTTTCAGCGGTGTGTCAGGGGTGAGGCAGTGAGCAGTGCACCGTGATTTGGGCAGAGAATTTTAAAATAGCGGTAAAATGGACTGAATACTGGTTTGCCTTGGGTGTCCGATATCCTGTCTGTGCTCCTGCCTCCCTCTCTGTGCCTGACTCAGGGAGTAGCATGAAGCTAGCCAAGCCACAGACCTTGGATCGGGCTCTCTCCTGCTTCCTCCCATTGGGCCCCACATCCCATCTGGTTGCCAGGGCCTCCTTCACATCTCATGTCTGTTCCTTGCTTGTTTCTACAGCCTCCACTTAGCTTTTGGCTATTACCCAGCTTTTTCAGGGTATTGTTTTTGTCGTCCCCAGATAAATCTTTGTAGATCACAGCTCTTCAGAGGCTGTCCATTGCCTATGGCCAAGCTCTTCTCTTAGCAAGAAAGTTCTGTGTTCTTCCCCAACTACTATTTCTGGTATCTTCCTCCATGTTTTCATGTATCCCAGTGCTCCAACTGAAGGCTGTTTAGTCTGTTTCTTTTATTGTCCATCCCACTGAACAGATTGTGAGGTAGGGGCTAAGTTTTTCGCTTTGAGCCCTAAGTGCCTGTCTGTTATTAAACTTCAGTAAATGTTTGGTTGAATGGATTTATGAAGGTACAACATCCTATTTAGAGGGAAAGACCATTTATAAGTTATAAGAAAGAATAAGAACAGGCTTTTAGTTTAAATTCTGACCTCTTATCCTTTTGCGTGGTCTCTTCTCTATCGGTAGAAAACCTCTTGCTAGAGGGCGCCTGGGTGGCTCAGTGGGTTAAGGCCTCTGCCTTCAGCTCAGGTCATGATCTCAGGGTCTTGGGATCAAGGCCCACGTCGGGCTCTCTCTCTCAGCAGGGATCCTGCTTCCTCCTCTCTCTAAAAAAAAAGAAAGAAAAGAAAAGAAAACCTCTTGCTAGAGACTTAAATGTGAACTGGAGCCTCTGCTCAGCTATCACTATCTCACGTGCTCCTTCTCTCTCTCCTCCCGTCTTAGATCCCTGCCTCTCTACTGTAACAAAACAACTACACACTGGTACATTGGAAAGAACATAGGCTGTGGGGTTCAGACCTGGGTTCAGTTCTTGGCACTTTTTAGCTATGGGACCTTTGGTGACACATCTGAATTTCACTTTCTAATCTGTAAAAGGTAGGCAATGATACCTCCCAGTGCCATGCTGAGGAATCACATGCCAATGCAAGTAAGATCCTTAGCATTTTGTAGGCCATCAGAAAATAGTAATTGTTGGTGTTAGTTTGAATAGAGGCTCTAGGTGCTCACAGTTAGATCTGGAGCCCAGTGTCCACGTGCTGAGGGTGGGGTGCCTTTCTTGGGTAGGGTGGACTTGTAGCCAATGGGTTAGCCTTCTGAGGAGGTGTGTTTGCATTTCCTAGATTCAGACTCCATACCTGGGACATGGGTGTTCCCAACTTGTTCTCTTTTCCCTTTTTTGTAGGCTCCCAGGCCAGTGCCAGTACTTGGGCTTACCAGTGGCAGATTACTTCAAGCAGTGGATTAATCTGAAAAAGGTACTGTGTCTGAGCCCCCTTTGGGTGCTTCCTCTGGGTCTCCTGTGCCACAGATCCCCTCCCCCCTTGCTTTCTTTATTCATCTCTGTTCTTTTTTTGTTGTCACCTTTTTCCCTTTCTTTTTGTTCTCTTTTCTCAACATCCCTCCTTCCTCTTCCCTAACTAACATGCACTGGAAGGGTGTGAACCTGTCTGGGAATGGGGAGCTGCTTGGGGACCAGGCTGCGGGGTAGAGTATGACATTGTCTTATGCAGAGAAGTCCCAACGAAGGGGACTTTCTCAGTTCTTGCTCAGAACTGAATCACTGGGCTGAGCTGCATTGTCTTTAGGAGAGATGTAGCGCTAGCTGGAGCCTCTGGGAAAGTATCCTTCCTTGCTGTGATCATGACTGTGGCCTCTGACTGTCCTGAGTGGCCCTGGTGTCTCCCTCTGGTTGGGAGGTAGAATTGGTTCAGGCTGGCTTTGGTCCGGCCTCGCCTCAGCAAAGCCTTGCTCATGTGAGAAGGACTGTGGAAACTAGAGCCCAATTCCTTTGAGTGTGAGGAAGGAGACTGATCCTAATGTAGCACCAAGTACCTGGGGAGTGGTTGCTGGGGCTGTGGGCTGGGAGGGACCCCATGCAGCTATGAAATTGGGGACTGGGGAGAATGAATTACCCAGAAAACTGTATTTTCCTAGTATGTGCTATACTTCTTAGGTAAGCAGAAGAAAGGAGGTGTAGGAATAGACTCCCAAGATAGGGATCCTTCCTATTGCTCTGTTGCGATCCTTCCTTCAGGAGGCCCAGTTTGCTAGAGAGACTCACCCCCATAATTCTGATGTCAGGGCAACAGCCCTGGAGCAGCCTCAAGAACCCCATGTCGCTACTTACTACCTTCCATCTTTGGCCGAGGGCTTCAGGCTCTGTCCTACCTTTAAGTCTTGGCCTGTGGCCTTACCTCGATCTGAAGCATCCCCCAGTCATCTTCATAAGGCACATTTGCTCTTCATGAGGATTCAGCTCAAGTATCCCCTCTTCTGAGAAGGTCAGCAGTCAGTCTCTAGTCTCTAGTTGAGACTCCTTGACCCTTTGGATATCAGTGACCTTTGAGTATTGCAACTGAGTCCCTATTTGTTTCCTCAGAGACCTGTCCATCTGGAGCAGGAGACTGAGGCTGGTTCCTCTCCATGTTTGAGGTGGCCAGGTCAGGGCTAGGTACAGGGTACGTGCTCAGCGAATTGTGGCTGGCTGCTGGCAGATCTTTGAGAGCTGGCTCCACAGGCCCTGTCATGCAGGGCTTGGCGGGGCTCTGCATGAGGGTGTGGCTAGGTCTGCGCTCCTGGAAGACAGCGTGCTGGCTGTCAGGGTGCATCTGAGGCTCCTCGCTGGCCTTAGCAAATGCAATATAAAGGCCCGGCCAGGCAAGGCAGGCGCTGACCATGAACAATTGCTCTGTGAAGTTTATTAGACTTTTTGGTGTCTGGATAGGTCCCTGCCTCTAGGTTCCTTGGCACAGAGGCAGGAAAATAGCCGACCTGTGTGTTAACATTGCCACTCAAGGCTACCTTGATGCTGCTGGGGTTGGAAGCAGGCTTTCCTGAGCCTGTTCAGCATGGTTCTTTTTGGACTGTGCCAAGCTGTAGGAGGGAAATAGGTATAAGTGGAAACTGGAGACCCAGTTCAAAGTTGGCCTTGTGATTGCGTCTTGGTAGGTAAATTGAGCAGGTCTAGGGAAAACAAGAGTGGCATGAAGTGAGTGACAATAGAGGGATCTAATCCCTTCTTCTCTGCCCTCTAGCCACATCATGTTCCAGATGCACCTGAGGGCCCAGTAGGAGAGACAACTCAGTTCTGGACTTTGGGCCCATCTTTGCCAGCAACCATCCAAGACAGAGAGGCTGCAGGGTCCTGGAGGTCCAGGGGCATGGTGATCTTTCTCACTCTTTTACAGCAAGAGTTAGTGCAGGGTGCACAAAGATTCCTGCTTCCTTAAAAAGAGTAACAATAAGAGCGAGCCAGAGAGGTCATCACCAGGGTTACATGGGTGACGTGCACCCTATCGCTCCAGGCCCTTCTTCCCCCCGTGTGCCCCAAGCTCTGGCTGTCTCAGGGGCTCTCTCCTGTCCTGATCTTACTCTTTCCTCCCTGCTTTCCTTCCTTTTCCTCTCCTCCTAAACTCTACAAGTAGAACTTTGCCCAATGGAAAGAGTAGGAGGGAGGAGTCTTGGTCTCTTTGGCTGCCAAGACTTACCCATTGAGTGAACTGGGACTGATTTCACCATCCCCATTTCCCAAGGCCTCTTCTCTCCAGAAACGGTGTGCACTGTGTCAGGGAAGAGCAGGTTTTCAGTGGCCAGGCTGCCACACTGCCCGCTTCCACCCACTTCCCCTATAGCAGAGTGGAACAAGCCAGTGTTTGCTGACATTTGGAGTGTCATTGAATGATCTTACACTCTTATTGAATTGTCAGCTTAGAGAAGACTTGGGGCCCTGCTCCCAGCTCCCTCCAGGAGCTCAGAGCTGTCACTGAGGAGTCAGAAGAACATACACACCACACATGCACACACACAGAGGTGCATGAATATACCCAAGTAAGCATATCCAAAAATGTGTGTATGTTTCCATTCATACGTATGGGTATAAATACATAGTCACATATTCACCTTCAGAAGTATGTGGCAATACAGGCACAAATGTTTATACATACGTATATATAAAAACATACACATCTTCATCAGTAAACACATATTGTTGAGTGCCCTCTGTGTTCCAGGTACTGTAGGCCTGGAGATAAAACAGAAAAGATGGATATTAAATACTTCTGATGGTGTTGTAACACTGCTAAGAGTCATGGCATAAGGGGGCCTGACTTGGACAGGGTCAGAGAATGGTTCCCTGAGGGAGGGTCAGAGGTGAGATCTGAAGATGAGTAGGAATTGGCTAATAAGCATGTGGCAAGGCCCTGAGGTAAGAAGCCTAGGGTGCCTGGGTGGCTCAGTGGCTTAAAGCCTCTGCCTTCGGCTCAGGTCATGATCTCAGGGTCCTGGGGACCGAGGCCCACACTGGGCTCTCTGCTCAGCAGGGAGCCTGCTTCCTCCTCTCTCTCTGCCTGCCTCTCTGCCTACCTGTGATCTCTCTCTCTGTCAGATAAATAAATAAAATCCTTAACCAAAAAAAAAAAAAAAAGAAGAAGCCTGGAAGCTTCATGCAACTAGAATGTGAGTTTTATGAGAGTGGAGAAATTTTGTTTCCTCTATTTGCTCTTCTGTCCTCATCACTTTGAATAGCTCCAGGCACACAGAGATGTTCAGTCTTTATTTGTTGAATGAATGACTGCCTGGAGAGGAGAGTGGCAAGGGATGAAACTGGGTGGGGAGGCCATACTTTAGATTTTGACCCTTATCCTTCGGGTAAGGGGAAGCTGTTAAAGGCTACTAAACATAGGAGAAGTGTCATCTGATGTGCACTTTGAAAAAGTCTTTCTGGCTACAGTGTAGAGAGAGCTGAGTGTTGATATGGGGGGATCAGTACTGGTTTTTCTTAATGGGGCTATAGTTGACATCTTGCGGTGAGAGAAATTGTATGGACAACATTGCTGAACTTGCAGCATTCTTGTCACCCGTTCACTGAATGCTAGTGGTAGTGCCTCTCTCCGAGTCACTGTGACAACCAAGAAGTGCTCCATCCCCACCGTATGCACCTACATTTCCAGCGGCCTAGACAGGAGTGAGAGTGCGGAGGTCCTGTCCCTGGTTGAGGACCACAAGATTAGACCATTGCTACAGCCCAGGTGAAAGAAGATAGTTACTAGGGTTGAACTGATAGCAGTGAAAATGTAGAGGAATGGATTGATTCTAGAGTGTTAAGTGGTAGAGTCAATTCTGCTATAATGCAACATGGACCTTCTTAAAAATCACCACACTATGAAAAGTTGTAATAAAAGTTGCAATAAAAATGGGGTTAGGAGCACAATACTCAAAAAATTCATGAGTGACATATAAAAAAAAGATAGGAATTTAATAAAAATGACAGCATAATTTTACGCATGTTAAATGGCTAAGAAATGCATAAATACTACAATAAATATGGCACTCTAGCTTGAAAAAATCCTGAGATTTACTTGGCAGGAGACATGAAAAACGTTGCAGTTTGTGAGTTATCATGAAGTGGTAGAAGGAGAGTTCTCTGGAATTGGTTGGAAAGTTGTAGCCAGATGGATGAGGCTTATGATACATGTATTCTCAGAAGCTGCTGTATGTTTGAAGTGGAAGCATGTGTGCATTCTGCATATTCTTACACAGCTCTCTTCAGCTGGGTGTCCTTTCCTGTGTCTGTTTGGTATTGATTATGGACACATAAAGGCAAAATTTGCATTGTGCTAAACTGTTTCCTAATACATTGACTGCATTGGAATGAATTGTTCTTTCAAAATGGGTATTAAAGCCGCACAGATTGTACAATGGACGGGAAAGAGTGATTGATTGGCTGTGAGGGCTGATGCTGGAGGAGGAAACCACAGTGACTCTTAAGGTTTATGATTTGAGCAACTGGATGAAATGGAAGGAGAAGTTTGGGGATTGCAGCACATAGAGTTTAGATCCTTTCAGACATTCTTGTGAAACTACAGGGTAGTTGAATATATAGGTCCAGGGCTCAGGGATAAGGTATTCATAAGAGATACAGATTCAGGGGAGTTGTTGGTGTATGAATGCTCACTGAAGCCACGGGAGCGTAGAATGTACAGGGTAAGAAGAAAAGAGGGCCTAGATGAGCACTGAGAAATGCCAACACTTGATAGATAAAGGAAGAAGAGTCAGACATAGAGAAGGAGTGGTCACTGACAGTAGTGATAAAAATTCTCATTTACTGATTGGGTTTTGTGTCCTAGACCTGTGCTGTCCAGTATAGTTGCCAATTGTTTTTTCATTTTAAAAGTTTAGTTAACTTAAATAAATAAACTTTTTTGAAGAACTTTTTAAAAGTACATTTACAACAGCCTGTATTGATGAGTTTACATTTTCAACTGGTAGCTGCTTAAAATCTAAATACAGATCTAGTATTTCTCATGAAGATTTAGCATCTGAATTTATACGTATTTTAAGTCTAAATTACACACTTAAATACAAAATAGTTTATTAATATTTTTGTTCATTAGTAACTTTTATATTGATTACTTCTCAAAGTGATAATCTGTTATTATTTGCATATCTCTGTTTTTCACATTTTAAGGTTGAGAAAATAGGCACGTAGTGAGGGTGCAACTTGCTCAGTGTCCCACCTTGGTACCTGGCAGAGGTGGAACTGAAATTTAGTCTTGCCTGACCCTTTGTGCTCAAGAGAGGGTGAAAACAAGAGAGGAAAGAGTGGCAGAGAAGGTGTAGACCAGGAAGGTGTGGTGCCACAATAGCCACGGAAAGAAAGAATTTTCAGGACCAGTCAACTCGCAGAGAGCCACGGAACAGAAAGACTGAACCACGAGTGCCTGGGATGGAAGGGCTTGGCGACCTTGGTGAAAACTTGATGGCATGAGAGGGACTGGAGCCAAATTGGAGCGAATTGTAGAGTAAATGAGGCGACAGAGAAATTTTAACCTTTTCGCAAACATAGCTTTGAAGGAGAAAGAAAGGACAAGAAAGAGCTGTGATGGGGCAAGCGTGGGGTTGAGGCAGGTGGTGTGTTGGACAATGGGAGATGTGCTTGGTTGTAGGCACCGTTAGAGAAGGAAAATTTGAAAATACAGGAGTGAGAGAGATCTCTGAGCCAGTGAGAAGATGGGGTGGAGAAAATGATGGAAATCAGCACTCTGCAGGAGGAAGGCCCCTTTCCTGCCATGAGGGGGAAGGGGAAGGTGGGTGCAGTAGAGGCAGAAGGCATGTGGATTTGATGGCAAGGTGAAGTAGTTCCCATCTGATGGCTCATTCTCCTATGAAGTAGATGAGCTGCTTGCTAATAACTCATAGGGGAGGACTGGGAACATTTATGGAAAATAGCAAAGGATTGCTGTAGTTTTAGTAAAGAGTAGAAGTGTGAGCCAACTTAAGAAATAGAGTAGAATCTCTAGGCAGTATTGAGGGTCCCTTCAAGGTTGATGACACTCATTCATGGTGGGACCACTCTGTTGAGTTGTAGGATTTTAGCTCAACTGCCTGGCTGTAGGCATGCCGAAAGCAGACATTTAGATTCATCCAGGGTGGAGACTTTCCCAAGAAGTATGATGAAAGGAACAAAGGAGTTATTGAAAATACTGACAAGACAGTGGCTGCCAAAATGGACTATGAGATCTTAGCTGGATATTGAGGAGAGGGAAGACAGCCGGGGGCCTGATGGATATGGAAAAAGTAGCTAGGTACCAGTACAGGTGAGGAAAGGTATATCATGTATAGAGAAAAGAGATTACGGTTAGGGTAGGATGTCTGATTTAGTGATTTCAGAGATGGGGCAATTCTCCCTGTTGGCAGGTTCCAAGGTGTGCCCATGGGGGAGGGAGTAGCTAAGATTGGGTGGAGGAAAATGGTAGTGTACCTAAGAGGTTAATAAAGGGTAGGTCAAGTGCAGCTTCCACAAGGAAGTGAGTATGTGGATATGCACACACACACACACACACACACACACACACAATGTATATATTCTCTCCGTATATGCATGGACACAGAGGGCTAAATGTATACACAAACATATGCCCGGATGTATGCATATACAGGTCATGCACATATATTTACAAATGGTCTGGAATTCCCTCTGGACCTGTTTAGATGGGCTTTAAGGGAAGCAGGCAGGCAGTCTTAAGAGGACTCTGAGCACTGACAGACAGGGCTCAACCGGTCACGCTCAGAAGTTGTAGGGTGGGAGTCACCTAGAATTGAACAGACCCAGATATGCCAGAGTGTGAAGACCACTGTTCCCCTTCTCCTGCGCCATTTGTGCTGTCTGTGCTCTCCCCCCCGCTCTGATTTCTGGGTGTTCTGAACGGGGTGGGGTTGGAACCAGCTGTTAAAGAGAGAAGAAGGAGGAAGAGACCTTCTTGGGTCCCTCCAAGAAGCATTTCTGTCTCCCCCTCCCTGCAGTATACAGCAGGAGAAACTGCTGAAGGGAAGGTTGGTGTCTACGATTGAGCACGACTTTTCCTGACCTTGGAGCATTCAGAGTCCCAGTTAGTGCAGTAATAAATTAAGGGCTTATGGAGAAATAAATTCTTGGCCTTAATGAAGTTCTTTGCTGGGGGCCATAGGCAGGTCAGCAGGTCGGAATGATGCAGGTCGGAGGCTTCAGCGAGTAGGCTCAGCTGGCTGGGAAGCCATCAGGAGTGAAAAGATCTGAAACTCTGTTGGTCTGGTCACTGTTTTGGAGCTGTGGGAATAAAGCTGCTCAAGTGATAGGCAGCCTTACAGAGTCTGGAACTCTGTAGCATGGGGGCCACCTGAAGAGCCCCTCCATTGGGGTTATTCAGAAGCTAATTTGGAAAAAACAGAAGAAAACAGGACTGGAAACCCAGAGAGGGGTATGAAGATCTAGGGGCCCTGTGAGGTGTTTGCCTTATTTCGGAGGACCGAGAGGTTTGCACCAAGACAGATGCTTCTGACCACTTTTGTGGCCAGAACCAGATGTGCTGTGGTCCAGGTCTTTGGCATCGTCCAAAGTGCAGAGCATTGTGCATGGGGCAGTTAAGGGCCACTATCCTGGTGGGGGCCAGCTCTGAGGCCAGGGCCTCTAACTGTCTTGGGGAAGAACTATGTATACAGAGGACAGGACACAGAGCACCAGCTGCAAATGAGGGAGAAGTGGGGGCACAGGCATGAGACCAGGAGAGGCTGAGTGAAAGAGCAGCCTGGAGTGCTTGCTGCTGGGTTTGATGCTGAAGCCCTGGGAGGAGCCAGGCTTGGGGCTAGAGGCCCCTGGATCATCGAGCCGAACTAGCTCTCAGGCCACAAGTCTCCACCTCCTGAGCTCTTTCTCCTTTCATCCCACCTTCACAGTGTCTGCCCTTGGGCATGAGTTCTTAGCATGTGGTCCAGAGGTAGCAGAGTGTGCTGTGTTTGGATGCAGGGCAGCTGGAGCTGGAGAGAATATCTCCTTTCTTCGCATCTCCCTGCCCCCATGGTGTAGTGCCCTCCCGGCTTTTCCTTTAAATATGTCTTACAGCTGTCTGAACTCTGAAATTTCTTTCACTCCTTCCCTCGCCTTGTTAACATGTGTTGCCTTTGGGGTAATCAGGGAAAAAATATTATGTCCTTTTACAATTACCGGGTTTTGGAATATTAAAATGTCTCGCTGCATCGGCACTGTTATTTTGATTGGTATTCTAACCTTTGACTAGCCCATAAAGCGCGCCGCTCCTGAAGCCAATATTGCAGGACTGAAATTTAATTCCGAAATGATTCCAGATAATAGGGAGACAGATAATATATGCATGAAGGATATTATGTTTGGACTAACTGCAGCAGGGCCAGGGCTGGGGAGCTGAATAATAGCCCAGAGTGAGTTATAATCTGTGGGACAGAAATGCCTTACTGTCAGGGCCAGGAGAGGAACTCTTAAATCAAAGGCATAGGAAAGGGTGCCATTGCAGTGTGCTTGTTTTGACAGGAAAAGCACTGGAGCCCAGAGGGTAGGTATGGTAGGCTGTGGCGCATCCTTTCTCTTGAGCGAAGTACCCAAGGCCCTTTACAGCATCCCTAGCTTCATATCTCCTGTCCCTATAAATATTCTGGCCATATCAAACTTCTTGCCATTCCTCAAATATGCTCTTCAAAGGAACTGTTTCACTTGCCTTTGCTCATTCTGTTCCCTTTGCCTGTGTTGCCTTTCCCCTTTTAGTATGTTGAGAAAACTCCTGTTCATCCTTCAAAACCCTCTTCTGTGAAGGCTTCACTCATGTTCCTTGACCCCTCGTAGAAATAGTTGATCACCTCCTCCTTTGTACGGTTTCAGCACTTTGTAATGAGCCTGTCATATGCTCTTGCGATTATCTGCTCACACGTTTGTATTTCCTAGTAGACTGTGAGCACTTTGAGACCTACATGCCACCGATCTCTGTATTTCTGGTGGTTAGCACTGGACTGGGCACACACTTGGTGTCAACAAGAACTACCTGAACCCACACTGAATATAGGGCTGGACTAATGAGCTCAGGAGTGCACATGCCTATTCCCCTGCCAGATTTCCCAGCCAAATAGGCTTGGAGAAGTTAAATAACTTGCCTGAGGGCACATAGCCAGGGAGAGGTAAAGCTGGGTTTTGAGCCTGGAGAGGGGTGTTCTTTCCCCAGACCATATAACTTAGGCAGGTGGGCAGGGAAGGAGTTGGAGGCCAGGTTTGGAAAGACAAACTCACTTCTTTGACTCCTTCCTTCCATTTTTTAGCTCTGGACTTGAGTCGCCTTTGCTAGAGATGGCATTGGTTCTTAACATTCAGGCATCTCAAGTCCTGGAAGGGATTGTGCCTCCTGTCACTGCTAATGACCTTTGGACAGTTATTCCATATAAAAGCCACTTTTGTACTGTGTGTTTGTGACTAAGGATTGGGAAAAGTGCCTTGACAAAGTGCCTTCCTGTGGTTTTGGAGAGCTCTTAAGGAGGTAGGCAGGCATAGTCCATGGAGCTCTTAGTAATGTCAGAAAACTTCACAGGCATTCCTTTTCCCGCTCAGCACGTGGTGGAACTGATGTTTTGGGTGTTTAGAGATAAGATAAGGAAAGTATGTAATAAAAAAAGCTGCAGTGAATTTGGTTGACTTTTAAATGAATTTGCGTTTGTTCGTTACAACACTGTCTGCGTTAAACCTGCATAGACACCAGGCCTGGCTACATGTGACATGGAACCTTCACTTGGTGTTCAGGTGATGCTTGGTGTGGACACTGGCCCTGGGGGATGTAGCTCATGGACTGCAGACCATTAGTGCAAGAGAAAGAGCTTTAGAATCAGATGAGACTGGCCCAGACTCCTAACATTGCTCCCAGCTAACTGTGTGATCTGAAGCACATTCCTCTCTGAACCTGTAAAAGACAACTAATACCTGACATACAAGTAGGCTCCGGAGTCCAGTAGGCTTGATTTAGAATCTTGACTGCACTTACTAGCTATGGGGTTTCAGGACAGTCACTTCTTTTAGCTTCAGTATCATTCTTTATAGAAGAAGAAAAATAGTACTCACTCCTGGAGTTGTCCTGGACATGAAATGTACTCCCTTGTTCTTGTACTGACCACTAGGACTGAGGTAACTGGATGATGGGGGGTGAAAGAGAGAGGAGCTTAAGGCAGACTTTGTGCACAGGAGCTAGGAAAAAGAGGCTCCCCAGGCAAAATTCATGGGCATGACAGGGAGGAGGAGCCTCATGCCATGTGTGGACAAGCTTACCCTGAGTGTGAATGTAGTGAACAGAGTTGTCTGTCTCCTGTTCTTGATTCCAGCTGCCATCAGTGTGGCTGGTGTCCAGTCATTGCATAGTCACATTCACCTTCATATGATTCCTGGTTCTGTCACTACCTGTGTTATGACCTCTTACAAGTTACTTACTTTCTTGGAATCTTGGTTTGCTCCTTTGTAAAGTAGAGGTAATTAATAAAAATGAAGAGGTGCTGGCCTAAGTGCTTTATATGAATTAGGTCCCGAATCCTCGGTTCTAAGAGATAAGCACTGGTACCGGCACCTTACAGATGAGGAGACTGAGATCCAAAGGGGCTGGGTACCTTGCGTGGGCTTCAGCTGCTGGTGGGTGCCGGAGCAGCATCCGAGTCTAGGCAGAAGGCTCTGAGACCGTCCTCTTATTGCTCTGTTGCCTCCAGCACGGAAGAGGGAAGAGTCGTTTTCATCTGGGGTGTAGGAGAGAAAGTCAACAGAGATTTCACTGAAACACTTGACTTGGGCTTTGAAAATTTTGGGAAGACAGAGTGGGAAGGGCATTCCAGGCAGACACAGCAGTGTCCACAGAGGCCCGGAGGAGTGTGGCAACTTGCCCGATTGGGGAACTACATACAGTAGTTTGCAGGGTTTTTAAGCTACTGATGTGAGCCAGCCATGTGTATGCCTTCTCCCAGAGAAGCTAGAGCAAGAGAGGACAGGATAGTACCATTTCCCAATGTCTAGGTGGAGCCAGCCTAAGCTTCCTTCTAAGAAGGAAGTAGCTCCTAAGTGGCAGTAGCTCCAGAAAAATGCCATGTTTATGTCCTTGTGCAGGAAGAAAGAGTCCACCTGCTCATGATAGTAAGAAAGGGAAGAGGGTGTCATGCTTTGTAGCATTATCAGCTCTGGGTAGTCTGACACTGCTGTGCCAGAAGACCTCCACATCCTTCTAGCAGAAGGTGGTAAATTACGGTAAGGAATCGGGGTCCCTGGTGGCTCAGTCACTTACACATCCAACTCTTGATTTTGGTTCAGATCAGGATTTTAAACTGGTGAAATCAAGCCCTGCCACCACACCCATCGTGGAGCCTGCTTACGATACTCTCTCTCCCTCTAACCTCTCCTCCCTCCCCACTCTCTCACCCTTTTTTTTTTTAAAAGGCAGTACAGTGTGAGGAATCAATTAGGTGATGTATGTAAAGCTTTTAGAAGAGTGCTGGCACTTGGTGTGTGAGTGGCTAGCCTACCACACTCTCAGCCCGGAGGTTAGCCCACCTTGTTCTGCATCTCCCCCGTGAGTGTGGCCCCAAGGGGAAATGGAACAAATGAGGCAGTCAGCTCAAGGCGTCCGGATTCTTTCTCCCTCCATGAGGTTCCCTGCCGCTGCTACAAGTCGACCTCTATCCTGGAGTTGCTTGCAGTGCCCTCCGTGGCAGGTCTTTGCAACGAGGCCCTCTGCCATGGTCTGTCCCTTGCTGGCTGCGGCTCAGAGTCTGTGTCCTGTCTGGCGGTGCCACCTCTTTCTCCTGGTCCCACTCTGAGCCTCCTCTGTCTTTCTCCTGTGTCCTTGAGGAAGTGAATCCTGAGAACAAGGGAGCATGTGAGCCCTCATGGGTCTGTTTGGGGCTTGGATTTAAGCATAGGCATCCCAACACTGGAGTCTGGACTGTAGCCCTTGGGCTATCCTCTAGGACCCAAAGTAGCCCAAGGGCCACACCTCTTGGTTCTTTCGTGTGGCCTGGTCTGTCCCTGTGCCGGACCATGAACTGTTCAAGCACAGGGACTAGATCTCGTTCTTGAATCCATCAGAATTCTCAATCCATAGAGCTAGGCCAGCAGAGGGGATGTCAGGAAGACCCTATGGAAGAGCTGAGGGCCGTTAGGGAGAGGGGAGAGAGGCGAGGCAAAGGAAAGGTTGATCCATATACACTCAGTTATAAGTCTGAGCGAAGTAAGGGAACTGAGTTATACTCTGCCTTCTCCCAGGTTTTTGTTTTATTTCGGTTTTGTGTGTGTGTGTGTGTTCTGTTTTGTTGTTGTTTTTCTTGTTACTGTTACTCTGGACCCTAGAAACTAGAAGGAGTTACAGAAAAGGAGTGAAAAGGACAAGGAGACTTTCTTGAAGGCAGGAGGCATTGCCTGCTTCCCTTGTCCCTTCCTTGTTGCCCTGTTGCCACTTGGGAAAAGCAGGGCCGACCATGTCTGTCGGTGTCAGTAATAGAGCACCAGCATTCTCCGGAGCCCCAGCTAGTGCCAGCCTCTATGCTCGGTGCTTTACACACATTTGTTTGTTTCATCTTCACAGCTACACAGCAAGGGGTTATCCCTGTGTTATGGGTGCTGAAGTAGAGACTCAAGAAATTAAGCTCACCCAAGGCTCCATGACTGGATGTAAATTCAGCTTCTCTCCTTTCATGGCTTCTTTCTTGTCACTTGTCCTGTAGCAGATACCATCTAAAGGCAGTTCCTCTGGTCTGGCCTGGTTGGAACAGGAGGCTGGGGCCAAAACATAACCAGATATTACTAGTTGTAGGGTCAGTGAAAGGCAGTGATTGGGGAAGGATAGGGATTGGCCGCATAATCCAGGTCTCTTGGGAGTTGCACTGATTTAATGGGGATCTGTCTGTGTGTATGTGTTGTGCCCGGGTGTATGTGGATATCTGTATGTGTATTTGTCCATGTGGGAAGTTTGTAACTGTGTATACTCGGGTATTTGCATGTGGCATATGTAGGAATATGGAAAGGGTGTAAATATGAGTTCTGTGGAAATATATGCCCACCTGAAGGTGGACAGATGAGAGGCCCTTATCTCCGGAGGACAGCATGTGGTACAATACAAAGAATCCTGGGCCGAACTTTAAGCTGGAAGATTAAAGACATGGGCTCTGGTTTTGGATCACTTGCCTTTTCTGAGCCCTCAGTTTCCTATAAGGGGGCTGGAGAAGGCAGTCTCTTCTGCCTTTGCCATTCTGAGATCATTTGTGGTACCTTAGGTTTCCATTTTTTTGTTCCCAGCCAAAAATAAGACAAATGTAAGGAGGGCGAGAGAAGTTCCCCTTAAACCCTTACCTACTTTGATCACCAGCCTTGGGACTACTCCACTATTGCACTAGGAAAAGTTGAGGGTCCAGGGAAGGCAGAGCGGTGCCTGGCATCAGCTCAGAACAGCTGGGGCTCAGGTATTGGATAGCTAGTCCTATCACAGTTTGGGATGGCCTGGACTAGAGTTGAGTGCCATGGAGGCTTCAGACTTCTCCATGAGAATATGGGTGAGGTAAAGCTTGTTGTCTCCCTGCTTCTTTTGGGGTGGTGGTGGTAGGAAGGGGGCCTCTCAGTACCTTAAAGACAGGGCGCAGCCCAGGCCTTTCCTCTGGCCTTTGATCCCCCTTTGTTGATTGTCCTGGCGGGTGCAGAATGATGGCCAGGTAGAGACCAGAACAAATAGCCGGACATGTGTTCCCATTCCTATGGAACTTGCCAGTTCAACCCAGAGCTTTTGTGTGAGCTCACTTGGCCTGCTGTCAGCTCTTTTGGGGGAAGGAGTGGCTTAGGGTTGGGTGCTTTAATTTTCCCTGACTGATTCCTCAAAGCTGATTTGGGTGGCTTCGAAATACGGGACCTTTGGCCATCTCAGTCTTCAAATGGGATTGTAGCAGGGTTTTGTCTATTCTGTCCCATGAATTAACCACCAGTTCCCTGAAATTTTTGAAATTGGCTGGGTCACTAGAGAAGGAACGGGCATTGTGTAGACTCACAGTGAGGCATCCTCAGTGCGGGGAGAACGTTTGTCTGTAAGCTAAACTTAGATCAGCCTGGACCTAGTGACCTGTGCCCTACCTGCTCCAGGACCTCTAAATTCACATTCAGCCACTGGTCACCCTCTAAAGCCCTCTGAATCGGGCATTTAGACTCTGAGATGAATCAGGTCTAGTCTTTACCTGTACAGGGCTCCCAGTCTAGCAGGGAAAATGTGGAAATATACAATAGAGGTAGTTAAATACAGTCATAGGAATTTTGTGTATCGTATATTTAGGTATGCTTTTAAAAATAATTTATTTTGAATTTGGCTTTGTACGAGTTAGAATTCACAAGAGAGAGAATCCATGTAAGCATGTCTTTGTGTTTATATGTCCCTTGCCTGTGTGACTCAATAAGCTCAGAGCTACCCGGGCAAGCTCGTCCCGGCTGCAGCTGAGCCAATGACTTTTTCAAGGGCCTTAACACAGGGCCCTCGAGAGATGCTAGTCTGTCCTACTTGGTAAAGAGGAGTGGTCCTTCTGGGAAGATGAGGTCCAAGCTAGCTGCTTGGGCAGTGCTTCTGTGTGGGTGTGGACAGCTGTGCCTGTGAGTGTGCGTGGGCCTGAGCCCAAGTGTGCATAGGGCAGCAGCCAGGCATCCGTCTTCAGCACCATGACCAGGGCTTCTGGTGCTAGGCCCGGGCTTTGCACCTACTTGGCTGCTGACAGCAGGACAGGCTGCAGGCAGATCCCAGGGCAACCCTGAGGCCTCCCCAGTGGTGTGTTTGCTGTGCCTAATTACCCGGCAGTTGTTTAACTATGCAAGCTGCATGCCTGCCTTTATTGCGCTGTGATTGCCGAGCTGCCTATGGGGAGTGTCATAAAAAGATATAAAATGCCCATTATCTGTCTGACGCCCTCCTCCTGGACTGTGGGTGTTTGTGTTTTATTTTATTTTTATGGCTCAAGGGAAGCTCTGCAGGGAGGAAAGGGAGGGAAGGACAGGGAGGGGAGGGGAGGCCCTACAGGATTTGGGGGCTGGGAGATGAGGAGCCCCCTTCGTGCCGTGGTCACCATGAGCTGAAGCACTCTCCTGACCAGAGGGGAGAAGTAGAAATGGCAGATCTCTGAGGCAGGACAGGGTGCTCAGGAAGTAAGGCCCAGACCTTCCCCTCCTCATCCACCTGCACACCCTGCAGCTTATGTTCCCATCTTACCTCTCTGCTGGCTGCCGCCCTGCCTATGGGCCTTGGATGCAGGGTAGTCTGCAGAGGATTCTGTATTCGGGCTGTGGAAATGTGGGTCTCTCATTGCCACTCAGGTCCTAACCATCTTCAATACCTGGGATTGCCTACTAGCTTCCTAGAGTGCCGTGGCTTTGCTGTGGGGCAGATACCATGGGTACTGCCTCCTGTTCCCGAAGCCCTGCACCGACAGCTTCAGCGCCCCTTTTCCTGTCAGCCACTGCCACATGTTCGTGCCACACCTGTCCAGGATTCACTGGGTCTGAGGGAAACCTCCTGGACCAGGAGAGGGAGGGGAATTAATACAATTCGAACATTTGCCCTGTGCCAAACAGAAACTGTGTGAGTCACTGAGGCAGAGATCAGACAGGGACCCTGCCCATGAAGAGCTCACATTGTGTAACCAGTGCGAACTTTGCAGTAGATGTTAAATCAAGGTTTGTCAAATGGGACTGGATTAAACATATGCATTCATTCATTTTCATTCAGTAAACGGCTGTTGACCACCTACTAGGTCAGGCACTCTGCCAAGCACTGGGAATAAAATAGCAAGCAAAACAGACACAATTCCAGCCCTCATTGGTCATTCAGGTTTATTGGGAGAAAAATTGAAGGATTTAAATGCTTTACATGTGACTCCAGAAACCGTGGCCTTTCACCTGTGACGTGTTGTTTCCCATGCCTAAATCGTCAAAGCCCAAGCTATTCCTGTACTCCTCTACTTGACAAATCTCGACGTCTGCTAGGGGCAGTACAAGCTCTCTGGTTTACCTCTTGAAACCCTTTTGGGTTTTCAGCTGTACCAAGATCACCTGCGTGATCACTCACAGGCCTTATTCATATTTGTTCCATTGATCTAGAATGCCTTTTGCTGCATTCCTGCCTAGTGAACTTCTACCTAGCCTTCAAGACCTAACTCCTTTATGTCCTCTTTGAACACTTATTGTGTTTCCCATTGTTTTCTATTCCTTCTCTTTGACACATCTATTTATTAAGTGCCTAGGTCCTGTGGTAGAGCTTTCTGATTGTTCACTTCAGTGAGCCTGCTGTGGGCTCTTTGCACTTCTTTTATAGTAGTGTACTTAAAAAAAAAAAAAAAGTTTTGTTGAGCTATAATTCACATGCCATACAATTTACCTGTTTAGAGCGTACCATTCGGTATTTCTTAGTATGTGCCTAGGGTTGCGCAATCATTCACCTTCTGAGTTTAGGACATTTTTGTCTCCCACACTTCTCATTTCCCCAAAACGCCCCAGCCGTAGCCAACCACTAATCTACTTTCAGCCTGTAAATTTGCCTATTCTTGGAATTGTGAGTATTTATTATATGTGGTCTTTTGTGACTGGCTTCTTTCACTTAGCATCATTTCCAAGGTTCTTCCACATCGTACTATGTTGCAGTGAATCAGCACTTCATTTCTTTTCATTACTAATACTCCATTGCATGGACGTATCACATTTTATTTATCCATTCATCAGTTGGTGGACATTTGGATTGTTTCCACTTTTTGTCTGTTATGAATAATGCCACCGTGAATATTCGTGTACAGTTCACTTTATTATTTTTGCATTTTTGGCCTTTTGTTTGTTTGTGTTAACGCTTGTCTTTCTGAGTAGATTGTGAGCTCCTAAGAGTAAGGGTCACTCCTGTACTACTCTTTGCCATAGCACCACCATTTAGCCTGGGGCTAGCACTCAGTGAATAGCAGTGAGTGAATATGCACATGCTTTCTAATCCTTTTTCCTCTTGGGATGTAATAGCACATTCCCCAAGCCACTCTTCCCCGTATATCTGTATTCGCATATCTGCCACCCCATGCTAAGGTGTAAGTTCATTCATCAGTGTCCCAGACCATGCCCTTCTCATCTACTGTTGGCCTCTCTGGTGTAAGTCCTTTGCCCAAAAACAGCTAATCTGAGAAGCTTTCCTCACTTTCCCCCTTGAGGGCAAGTAAGCCTAGTAAGGTCTCTGGCTAACTCAACACTGATGCAGAGACTGACTCTACCCCCTCCTCTCCCACTTCTCCTGAGGGGCCCTAGATTATTTTATGTGATGAGGGTAGGATTTCTAGAAAGACTCTGGAGTGTTGAGCTCCAGTGTCAAGCTGGGTGGCCTCCTGGTGCTAGCCCAGGCTGGCTTTGTGACAGGTCTGGATGCCTGGGTATCTGAGGAGGAGAGGTTGCCCCTGCCTTCCAGTCAGTAGCCCATATGAACCAGGTCTGTAAAAGAAAAGGAATTTCTAGAACCAGCAGCCTCTGAGAGATGAGTAAAACCAATATTTCTCTTTTCTTTGCATTTACTCACTTTAATAGTTAGAGCCCATAATTAGAATTGGGCTTTATTAGGCTAATTAGGAGGTAGGAATGATGGCAGGAGGGCATGTGGAGATGCATCAGGGTGGTGGGCAGTAAATCTAGGGTTTTAATAGGTCTCTTCCATAATCAGGTGGTCTGAAAGGCTGACTGGGTAGCTGGGCCCCCTCCCCTCCCTTCCTTCTATTCCCATCACTCCTTGAAGTGGCCTTCACACTTTGCCGTCCTTGTCCTCGGTACTGGCAGCAGTGCCGGGGTATGCGGAAGCCAGGAGGGAGGGAGGAGACCCCACCCGGAGCTTCATTGCCTATGCACGCGCCGTCCAGCCTGGCGGCATGATTACCTTGCTGAGAAATCCGTCCAGGCGCAGGGCTGCTGATAGCAATCATTGATTAAGAGGGTAATTGTCCTGAAAATTCAGATTGATCAGAAGGCAGAAATGATAACTTGTGTAACTGTGTTTAAAGCCACGTCCTGTCAATAGACGAGACTGAGATGTATCGCGCCAAGAGGGGGGCAAAACGGATGGGTGTGTGCAGGCAGGCGGGTGCTGCCATCCTTCTCTCAGGACTGAGCAGGATGTTTCTTGTCAGTAACCTGGACTATTGGAGATTCAATCACTTTTATCTCCCCCCCGCCCTCAATCCAAATGCCTTTTCATATTAGGAAATTAGAATCGGCCCTGCTCATGCAAGATTTATTAGCTCTGCTGAGCAGTCACACTGAAGAGTAAATGATTTTGCTTTGCTGGAGCTTTTTACACATTAGGACCCAACTTCTTTCCTGCTCTGTGCCACTGGCTGCCTGGAGGAGTGGGGTCTAGAACTAGATACTGCAGGCCTAGGCTTTCCAAGTCTGGTTCAGGGGAAAAGCATCACTGGGATCTAGCTTCTTGACCTGCCAGAGACCCTGTTGTGTCTGGCTGACTTCCTTCTATCTGTTCCCCAGATGGGTGCCTTACTGGGGTCTAGGTTGTCCCTCTCAATTGAATGAGGTTCATCCCTCGGAGTTAGGTACGTGGTGGAGTCTTACCTAGAGGGTTGGCACTGAGACTGTGTATTGAAATAAGATTGGCAACAGAAGCAGAGGATGGAGGGGCTGCCGTGACTTGACTTCTCAGAGCCTCCGGTTGTCCTCCTGTCTGGGGTGGGGCTGCAACAGCTAGAGCATCTTTCTGAGCCCCTGGGGAAGTTGTCCAGGAAGTTGCCTGGCCGTTTAGAGCATGGGAGCTGGTTAGAGCAAATTTAGGGGTGTCTGGGCCTACTGGCTGCCTGTGTCTAGAGAGCTGCCGGGGGGTTGACTGGCTGAGGCTCTCTGATCTGCCAGTAATGTGGGCTTTTAGGGAAGAAAGGGGCCGAGTTCCATGTTTCTGGAATTCTCCTGTGGCCTTAGGCTTGAAAGCAGCATGGGCCTGTGTGCCAGCTGCACCTCGCCTGCCCTGGAGAACAGGGTACCAGTGGGCTAGGTTGGTTGTAGGGAGGACCATTCTCCTTCACTGAGACTGTATGATTCCCCCCTTCCCCACCTCCTTGGGTCACTTGGACTTGTGGACAGATGTTAGTTGCTGTCATTCTTTTACCCTCTCTCTGTTGTAGGTGTCTGATCTTGGAGGCCTGGTGGCACAGGTGAGGGCGGGGGGTCCTGATACAGGCTGGAAGGAAGGTTAACAGATTCTCTGGGTTTTTTGTGAGAGGGATATGATCCCAAGGACTACACTCTACCTACTTGTTTCTTTTACTTGGCCCAGTGAAACCTCCAGTTCTCCAGTTCTCTGAGCTTTCAAGTTCCCTAAACCCGAGGGTTGGGGCTGGAGGTGCTGGGGTAGGGGGGAGTAGGTAGCAGCCATTTTGATCCAAAAGCAGGTCTGTGTTTAGGGCAGAGGATAAGGGGAGGCTTTTTAGAGGAAAGTAGCTGACAAGTATCTGTAAGATATTCCCTAGATAGGACTTGTCTCTCAACAGACCACAAGGCCACCAGCTTTTTTACTGAGGCTTTGCTTCTCTCTACCACCAACCTCCTTCCTTGGAGAAGCCTTGACTTTCTTGGACGGCTCCTCCTACTAGGCTGGGTTTGGCAAGACAGGACTTCCTTCTGCGCCCGTAGCACCCCACCTCTCACCATAAGAGTATACTAAGGGATAGAGAAATCTGAGGAGCTGGGTGCAAAAAAAATTTTCAGATAGATAAAATCTATGTGGTACAGACATAAAGTTTTCTATGTAAAAAATTCTGTACGACTTTCTATACAATATTGATTCTCATTTGGCATATTCTAATCAGGTTTAAGTCATTAAAGTTTTTGGATTATTAAAAAAAAAAAAAGTCCACATTGTCCCATCTGATGAATTGTGAAGGAAGTGGGTGCCAAGAGGGCTTCCCACGCGGAATGCTTCTGCCCCTGCCTCTCCACTAGGCTTGTGGGCTGCCTAGGAATACTTTGCAGTCCAGAGGGAGGGGCAGCTCTTGTTTGGCTTTGTCTTCTGCTAGGGCTAGTTTGGCTAAAGTCAAGAAAGAACGGAAGTGCCATGGAATAGAGAACTCAGAATTTTGACAAACTCCCAGTGGAGTGAGGGAGACAGATAGTCACTACAACAGGGTGACGTAAATGGTGTTGCTTTCCAGAGCCCAGAAGAGGGAGTGCCTGAATTCTCCTGGAAGAGCTCAGACCGGCATCCAGAAGGGAGTGAGGGGGTTGAGGGCAAGAAGGGATGTCTCTTGAACTGAGTCTGTGAGGAGGATAGGGAGTGTGCTCTGGAGACAAGTGTGGGTGAGCCTCTGGGCAGAGAGAACAAGGAGAATGTCACAGATCAGTTGTGATAGGGCTAGGGCTGGGACCCAGTGGGATTTATTTTCCCAGGCACACTTCTCCATCATAATTTGATGGTATCAGTTTTAACAAGCCTTCGTGGTGCCTACTTTCACCATCTAGGTGGGGCTGGGTAGTTGGGGGCTAGGAGCCCTGGACTGGACCAGCCAGAACTTTAGGTCAGAGAGCTGTACAGGACAGAGCCTTAGGAAATGGACCCCGGGCACTCCCTCTGCTGTTCCCTCTCTGGGTCAGCCTAAAGAGCAAGTCAGGGGGCCTGGCTAAGGTGACAGCTCTGGGAAGCTTTTGGCCAGCTTACCCCACCCTTGCTAAACCTATTCCCAGCCCTGCCTGGGCCTAGATCCAGTCCTGCTGGCAGAGACCCCATTGGTTCCCTGGGCCTGGTAGGGAGGCTGGGAGGAGCCCGGGAAGCCGGGAGACTCATTTTCACTAGAATTTGACCTAAAGCAGGATTGGAAGGGAAGAAAAGAATCTGAACAAAAGTGCAGGCAGGAAGGAGCTGTTAACGAGCCTTCTTTCTCTTCAGGGACAGAGCGGAATGCATAGCGGGGCGCAGCGGCCCGCTCTCCTCAGCGGCTCTCTGAGGTAGCTGTAGTCTCCGGCCGCTGCCTGCTCTCGCTCGCTCTCCTTTTTTCCCTCTCCTCTTTCTCGGCTCTCTCTATTATGGGGACTTGCTCCAGCTCTTTCTCTCTCTTCTGTCTCTCCTTTTGTTCTCTCTTTGTCTATTTATCACACTGTGAAGGTTGAAAGAGATGTTATTAATCTGGGAGAATGAAGGCAGGATTAGTGGTATGAATCGGATTTTGAGAGGTGTAATGATAGAAAGACTCGCTCGGCTGGCGGCCTGCGTGAGCTTGATAAATGGGGAGCACTCCAGACTGACTCGCGCCTTCCCCGCGCTGTGCGCCCTGCCCGCTGGGGCGTGCCGCGCTCTCAGATCTGCCAGCCGGCCCACCCCGCTCCTACCTGAACAGGAGCAAAAAGCCAAGGGTAAAGCAGACACAAATATCTCCCATCACACTTGGAGACATCATTGCTTTTAGCACCCTTTTCAAGTGGAGGCCTGTCGAGTTCTCAAAGGACTGTGGGCAGAGGGAGTGGGGACCCAGACTTCTGCCTGCCTCTAGGGCCTACAAGAGTGGAGTTCCCCTCCTGCCTCTGAAATGGATGTCAGGGGTCAGGGAGAGACAAGACAGTCCCCAGATCAGTCAAATATGAGAACCAGACCCCTGTAATATGTAATTAAGTAAAGTGCTCTAGGGAGAACCATAGTATGAATGGTGGAAGTCAGGGTGGGATATGGCGGAGGGAGGAAGAGAAATCAGGATGGGCTTCCTGAAAATGGTGTCCTGGCAGACAAGTAGGATTTGGAGAGGGTGGAGGAAGGCCAGTGTTATTGGGGTGGGGGGTGAAATGGTGTAAGAAAAGATGTGGGATCAGAAATAAACCCGACTTTTGTGGGAGTTTCACCTCAGATCCAGTGAACTTCAGATCAGGAAGAGGCGTAAGAACTCAAGTACTTAAGCCCCTCACTTTGCAAAGAGGAAACAGACCAGGGGACTAGAGTTGCCTAAATCATGTCCTGAAATGATTTCCCATTTAAGCTCTTTTGTTTATTCTAAAGGTGCCCCCTTCCATCATCCTGAGATGATACAGTGAGCCTTTCCCTTCTCTGCCCTCTGGAGCTTTGGTCATATCCTTCTAACCTTCATTTGTGCAATCAGAAGATCCTGGCTCAAGTTCATTGCTGCTTGGTCTCCAGCCCTTTCCTGGGACCCTTGGCTCAAGGTCCTCCTCACACTCTGCCCCAGCCCAGTGTGCAGTCTGTGTGGGAGTATTTGTCCCAGCTAGCCAGCTGCTGCTTGCACTGAGGAGAGGACCGGGAGGCAGCTCCAGATGCCTCTGGGCCTAAGCACTTTTCCTCCTTCGTAATGCTACTGCAGTTCTCACTGATCACTTTGTCACAGTGGCCGGGCACTTCATGGCATCTGTATTCATTTTCCTGCAAAGGACTATGAATTCTTGAGGGCAGGGTGTACATGGGATTCAGTTGAGGTGCCAGAGTCTGGCAGGCCTTCAGTGACTGTGTGAGTCTTCAGTGAATAAATGAATGAGTTCAGCTGCTTGTGCAGTTTCTTCCTCTCCTTCCAGAAGAAAATGGTCTTGACTCTCTGTTAGCTTTTCCCGGTCCTGACTACCCTTAGGAATAGTGAGGGGTAGGTGTGTGAAGCAACTAACTTTTGACTTTGGTACATCATATGACAGCGGTAGGCCCTCGGACAGCTTCCCATCACCTTAGGAAACAATAATGCAACTCTTTATTGTGTCTTGTGAGGCCCTACATGGCCGGGCATCTCCTGTCTTCCTCATGAGCCACATCACGTACTTGCCTCCTGTGCTCCAGGGATCCCAAATGTTTGATTCCCTCCAAGTGCTGTTACCTTTTGTCTAAGGTCCTAGCACACATCGTGCCCAAACACCCCCCCCCGCCCCCGCCCAAGTCCGTCAGTTCCTGCTTCCCTGTCCTCAGGGAAGTGTTCCCCATCTAGGTCATGTTCCTGTCTTCTATCCTGTCTTTAACAGCCTACCTTTCTTCTTTGAGTCCTTACTCTAGGTATAGCTTAATGGTTATTTATGTTGCTGTTTATTTAACATCCGCTTTTCCCAACAGACTGTGAAGCTCTCCGAAGATAGTACTGTGTCTATATTGCCAATGTTATGCATGTGGCCTGGCATATAATAGGCTGTCTGTAAATGTGATTGGAAAGTCTCTACTCTTCCACTGAACCACATCCAGGCAGAATGAAGGGCCTTCAGGGGCCAAGATAGTGGGTGTGTTCCAGAGAGGAGGCTCTTTGGGCTCGGTTCTGGAGTGTCTAGGGTTTCAGCCTTCTGTCTCTCGGCCTTTCGCTTTTCTCTCCAAGCATGAAAGAAGAGAGGGCCTCTTCTGACCCTCAGAGTGTTTTTATTCTCTTTCTGGGTGATCTTACCTACTCATTTTCAAGTGCCACCCATACACATTCTTAGGACGTTCTTGTCTCAGCTCAGACCTCTGAACTGAGCTCTAGGCCCACATGTCCACCTTTTGTAGGCAACCTGCCTTGGATGTTCTACCGAAGGCCACGTCAGTTTTCTAGTTGATCACCCTCCAGGCCTGGTTAGGGTTTCTGCCTCTTGTTGCAGGATCGCAGCCCCCCACTGCATGTGAGTTTCTATGTTTCTCCTAGCTTAGACACTCCTGGAAGGCAGCGGCCTAGTCCACCTGATCCGTGTGTCTCCAGCACCTAGCACAATGCTTGGCACGTGGTCACTGCTCAGTAAGTGTGTGTTATACGAGCCAGCCAGTGAAGATGGAGGGAGGTCTGGGATGAAGGTTTTGAATACCCTTTTCATTTTTCCCAGGGAGAAAGAAAGCTGAGGTGAATGTGCTATGTGCAAGCAGGCACATGCTTTCGTGTGTGAGAGGTTGTTGTTGGTGGTGGTGTCACATGCTCAGTAAAGGATTATATTTTAATTTGGAAAGCACTTTAGAAACTTAAAGTGCTTTGCCTAAGTGCTGACTGCTATTAGTGTCTCCTTTTTATTAGGAAAAAGGATATGATTTTTCTCTTTTATCTTCAGGCCTGTCCAACTTCTGAGAGTCAAACTTAGCAAAATGCCTGCCCCTCACTGAGGACTAGTTACATGCCAAGTTCAAAGCTTTGGACTTGAAACACAGAATTCTGCTTTGCAGACTGGTTCTGACACCCCTGAGGGGATTAGCCCTAACAGCTCAGTATCAGGAAGGGGGGGATGTAGGTGGGAGAGACAGGGTCCTTTGACATAGTTCAAACTGCAGTTCCAGGCCCCTCCCCTCTCCATATAGGTCTGGGCGGGAGGATGTGAGAACCTGGACCATTTTGGGGGATGGGGAACAACCCCAGTGGTTATCAAAAACCCCACTTGTCTTGCATTATGAAGGGCCAGGCTTCAGAGAAAGAACTGGGGAGGAATGGCCCCAGGATGAATTCAGTTTGTTCAGCTCAGGGATTTTAGGCCCAAGAGGCAGTGACATCACAGCTGCTGGACCTGGAGATACTAAGAACTGCCACCACAGTGGCTAGGTCAGAGAGAGGGAATGTGTGTAACAGGAGCAAGAGGAATTCTCATCTAGGAGACTCTGAGGCAGGAATTTGCCTTGTGCCTTGCAAGCACCTTTGAGAGCCTTGTTGATTGGAAGGAAAGATAACACCCCTCCCCATGGAGAAGACTTGGTGCTGCAGTGACAGGAGGTCTAGAAGGCCCAGCCGAGCCTTGTCACTGGCCCCCTCTCTGTGGTCCTCTACCCCAGGCTCTTTACTGAGCGTCTCCCAGATGCTCCTGGTCTCAGTCTATCCTGTCCCTGCCAGCCCTTGATGCTGAAGGCTCTTCCCATGGCCGAGGCACTGGGAGGTAGGAGCTTTGGCCCATCATGCTGGTGCCCTGCGGTTCCCAACTCCTAATCGGGCCCTAATCTGGGGAAGCTAGGGCACGGATGGGGTGAGGGGAGTACATTGAGCCTTCTGCCTTAACTGAATTTCCATACCTCCTGTTGTTAATTATAGAGATGTAATAATGCGATTAGTGCACGATTAAAAAAAATCCCTGATATGATTACCATGGATTTAATATCACATGATATATCATTATATCATTATGCAGTGACAGATGTAATTGAAATACACTTATTGGAGCCGGGGGTGGTGTTTCATTCAATCCCCAGCACCCCGGGGAGGGAAGGGCTGGCTAAAAAGAAGCAATGGGAGAGGAAATTGTAATGAAAACAAAAGAAGCAAGATAGCTCTCACTCTGGGCAGGTGGCTGAGACCTGCTGCCTTCGACTCTGTGATGGTGCGTGTGCAGCCCCAGAGAGGCCAGCCTCTTCCGTGGGGGCTCAGGCAGCGTGGTTCGGGAGCTCCTTATCTGGTTCTTGCCTTAGGAACCTCGGTGTCCCCAAGTTCCCTGTGACTCAGCAGTGAAGCCAAGGCTCTGGATTACTCCACCTGCAAATAGACTAGGGACCCTCCTGGGATCAAACTGAGTTGGCAGCTGTCCTCCCAGTGCTACAGCCCCTGCCTCTGCCGTGGTGGTGGTCTAGCAGGAGGCAGCCATCCTGTTGCAGGCCGTGTGCAGGAAGATTATTGACACAGAGACAGTAATCATCCCACTCAAGGCCTGTTGATGGACAGAGGCGGCGGCAGCTCTGGGACCCCTGAAGTGTGTCGGTAGCCAGGGAACACCGAGAACGTACTACCCACTGGGCGTAGAGAGGATAGGATGTGTCAGCTGGTGAGTGTCCGTCTTCTTGCTGCTCTAGTTGTGCTGGTCACCTCTCTGCTGGGCCGCGGGAATGGAGTGAGAGCTACCCAGAAAGCCGAAGAGCTCAGAAGAAGAGAAGGGGGGCAGGCACAGTCTCTCCTTCTCTCTCTCTCTCTCTCTCTCTCTCTCTCTCTCTCTCTATTTATTTATTTATTTATTTATTTATTTATTTATTTATTATTGTTACTTAAATTTTTTTCCCAGTGTTCCAAGATTCATTCCCATTATCTCTTAACAGACAGCTGAGCCCTCAGTTCTGAGGTTGGCTGTGGGGGGATAGCTGGTCTGCTGGGCAAGAATACCAGTGCTTCTTGAAGGAAACCAGATAGGGCCAACAGGAGCAGCAGTTCTGAAAACCAGTCTTTCCTGTTTGGCACAATAAGGCCCAACGGGAGGGCTTATTTTCCCTTCCCTCAATGAAGACCATTTAGAGAAACAGCAGATAGAACCTCTGCCCTTAACTATCCCCCAGCGCCATCATGGGGTAACAGTTACGTCAACAAGTCTGGTGTTACAGATGCTATTCAGAGTGTGGATGGGTTTAAAGAAGGGACAAGTCAGGGAGGACTTGGCAAAGGAAGGTAATTTGAGTTAGTGGTGAAAGAAGAGTATGTGTTCATCAGGACAAAAAGTGGTAGAAGGCCAAGGGCATTCTAGGCAGGCTGAAGGAACTGCTCAAGTCAAGTTTTAGAGGCATGAAACAGCAATCCCAGGACTCAAGGGGCAATAGGAAGAAGAAAGAAGCACAGTTGACCCCACATTTCTGATAGACCACAGAAATGATAATGGCTTTCCCTGGGATTTGGGAACCCAAGAGAAGGATAACTTGGGAGAGGGGATGTTGAAACATGGGTTTTTTTTTTTGGTTTGGAGGGGTTTTTTTGTTTTGTTATAATGTTTGAGAATGAAGTAATGGGGGAAATTCAGGTGGAAATGTCAGGTAGGCAATAGAACATATGTGTGTAATACTTAAGTAGTAGCAAAGAGTATTGATTTGGAAGTCAGATAGGTGGAAGTTGAAAAAGTCACCCAGGGAGAGTGGTAGAGTGTAGTCAAAGACAGGAAGCAAGAGCACCTAAGTGTGTGAGGAGGATGGTCTGCATATGAAGGTGTCTACAGGGAGACTATGGAGAAAGTGGCAGGGCAGAGTGGTACAAAAACTTGAAGAGGACCAGAGAAGAGTGTAAAAGCTAAAGCAGGCTGCCCCTGGGTGTGGGCAGCATGGGAAGGACTGTTGTCTTTAGCAGGAGCTGAATGACGCCGGTCAGGCCAAAAGCCAGACTGCAGGGGTTAAGGAGCAACGGGGGATGTAAGTGGAGTCAAGTGGAGACAACCTTGAGAAGTTCAGTTGTTAACAGGAAAACAGTCAGTTGCCAGGTGGGGATATGGAGTGAATGGAGGGCTTTAGAAATAATAATCTAATACTGACATAACTTTCAGAGGGCTGGGCATTGTTTTAAACACTTTACACGTAATAATTCATTTAATCTTCACATTGACTCTCTGGGGTAGGAACCGTTATTACCCCCAGTTTACAAAGAGGAACCTGAGACACAAGAAGTTATGTAAGGTTGATAGAGATTCAGAGATTTGCTAGAATGCTAGTGGAAAGGAGCCAGCAGAGAGGAGGAGGTTAAGGATTTAGAAAGAAAGGGGATCCCAGATGGAACAGGACTAAGCAGGTAGCAGAAGGGTGAGATGTCAAGCACGATAATGGGATTGGCCTTCGACAAGAAGCGAGATGTCCCTTCTGTTGGAATAGCGTTGGTGGAAGAGCAGGTGGGGAAGGGCACAGAAACATTTGTAGACGAGGGACATACAGTTGAAAGAGTTCTGTGCCACAGCTTTTAAGAGCTTTGCAAGGGGCGCCTGGGTGGCTCAGTCATTGGGCATCTGCCTTCGGCTCAGGTCATGATGCCAGAGTCCTGGGTTTGAGCTCTGCGTCGGGCTTAGCGGGAAGCCTCCTTCTCCCTCTCTCACTCCCCCTGCTTGTGTTCCCTCTCTAGCTGTGTTTCTCACTGTCAAATAAATAAATAAATAAGATCTTTCAAAAAAAGAAAAAGAGCTTTGTGAAAGTCAGAGAAGAGTAAGATTGTTGCATACCACTGAGAATTGCTCAGGTTGTGATCTTGGACCCACCGTGACCACTTTCTGGCATCACTTAGCTCAGGTGCCAGCGTGGAGAAATGGAGTCACCATTGGGTTTTTTCAGGGAAAGTATACTAGGATAAGTGGGGGGGGGGGGCAGTTGAAGACTGGGGAGTGGGTGCTTGAATGGTAGATCCCAGGGCTCCAGGCCTGGTAGACGAAGGATTGAGACTAGAAGGAGATGGACAGACTAGGAAAAGAACAAGAATAGAGGGTACAGAAGCTGGAAGAATAGGAGGCTGGGATCAAAGTGTAATCTGTCATTGTAAGATTTCCAAAGGAGAGCAGTTCTGGGTGATAACAAGGCCCCAGGTGTGGCCATAGGATGGATGGCTGAAATAGGTAGAGGAGAAGGTCATTAGAGCACAGGGAGTTGAGAAACTGAAAGGCAAGGTTCATGGGTGGGCTGTCCTGTAAATACTGAAGTTACCCAGTGTGATGATGACCTGGAATGGAGTCTCAGAGAGAGGTGAGGAGTCATCTCAAAGCAGCAAGAAGTTGAAGGTATATTGGCCAGGTATATCCAGAAATGAGTAGGTATTGGTTTTGTACCTAGTATAGTCACCCCCAAATTTAGAGACTTAACACAATAGCTGTTTTATTTTATCTCATGGCTTCTGTGGGTCAAGAATTTAGGACAGGCTCAGTGAGGTGGTTCTGGCTCAGCCTCTCTCATTTATTTGTAGTTATTCCTTGGCGCTGGCACAGGATGTCATTGGGTCAGCTGGGGGCTGGCTGGGCATCTCTCTTTCTTTACCAAGTCTCATGGCTTCTGTATGTGGTCTCTGCACAGACTAGTTTGGGCTTCCTCACAAGATGGCTGCCCTGGAACAGTCTGGCTATTTATAGAGCGGCTCAGGGCTCCCCGGCAAGTGCTCAGTGAATGAGGAGGAAGCTGCCTCCTCTATTTCTGGAATCACCTTTAAGTCCCATAGCATTACTTCTGCATTACTCTGTTAGTTGAGATAGTCACAAAAGCCTGTGCTATTGCAAAGAGAGAGATATAGACTCCCTCTCATGATATCAGGGCAGTCAAAGTCACATTGGAAGAAGAGCATATGAGATAGGAGATGGTGCTGCAGCCATCCCTGGAAAACACAGCCTGCCACAACTGGTGCTAGGCTGAGCCGAGAAAAGGGAGAGGGAACAGCATTCTCAACGGCAGCGTGCATTTCCAGTGATGGCATCAAGAATATCTGGAGGTGGCAGTGGGGGGTGGACATTCCCAAGTGGCCTCAGATACCCCCAGGGAAGGAATTGTCACTCCATGTTGTAGTATAGGAGACTGAGGCTCAGAGACCTCTGGTAACTCCTCCCAAGTGACTGTGCTAATAACTGGCAGAACTGGGAACCAAATTCATGTTTGTCTGACTCCTGAGCTGAGCTCCACCCATTTCTCTGAGGCCTGGGCTGCTGGGTCTGCCGTCTTCATGTTCACCTCCTTCGTACTCGGTTCACCAGCCAGTTAGATAAGGACTTAAGTAGTAGTTCTGTCTGTCAGGTTTTCTCTCCAGCTTCATCTCTTGGGTGTTTGTGGGAATGGCAAGTGATTTGATTTGCTTCCTAATGGCAAGCCTTAGGCCCACCGTGTTGCCCAGAGGTCTGGTTAAAGGCCTGCTCCTCCCCACCTCATGAGGAAGCTGGACAGGTCCAAAGTGCACTGGTTGCAGCTTGGAAGCTCTGGGTTTTCCGGAATTTGCAGAGCAGTCTGTGCTCTGTGTGTAGTCTGAGCTGGGTTCTAACCCCAACCACTACCCTGCCCACTCGGTGGCTACCCCACCCTCAGGGCCCTGGCAGGTAATGAGTGGGTGGGCAGAGGCACCGTAGCAGCCATCGGTGCCTCTTCCTTCCTCTTTGAAGGATCTGATGCTGCTGCCGATGAGGGCTACTTCATCTATTAAACCCAATACACTTGTCGCAGCTGCTAAGCCCCCGTAAGCCGCCGGGCGCCGTGTTTGTGATGGGACTGACAGTGCATGGAGGAGGCTGATTATACACGATTCCATTTCGCGGGCCCAGCAATGTAATTTCACAGGGCGATCAGCGTTTGCATGTAATAGCAGGCTGTGCTGAGGTGTCAGAATATTAAAGGCGCTAATGGCAAAGCTCCCTGTTACACAGGGGGCCACCCGCCGCGCCTACAGCAGGGCTGCACGACAGGCCCGTCGCAGATGGCTGGCCACTAAGCTAATGGGGCAGCAGCCAAGGCGGGCAGAGCCGCGCGAGAGAAGAGCCAGCCAGGAGCAGCTCGGCACCTGCTTCCCCGTGCATGGAAATGACAGCAGCCCAGGGGAAGGGAAGTGTGCGTGCCTGCCTGGCACAGGGCGGCAGGGTGGTTTGGTAAACCCATCATCTTTCACCCCAATCCCACCTGCCCCACTGTTTGGCCAGGAAGCCACAGCTGGGAGGGTGAGCCCTGGTGGCCAGGAGAGGTGCAGCTGGAGAAGTGGCACCCCAAGAATTTGGAACCATTGTGGGAAAGGAGCTTGGGCACAGGCTCTTGGCAAGAGCTCTTAAAACAGATTCCTGCCCTGTGCTGACTGAGGTCAGTAAACTCCTAGGTCCTTTACCTCTATACTCTGCAGGCTGACAGGAGAGAAGGAGGGAGCAGGGAAAGGAAGCAGGCGGGAGAAAGAGGATGGACAATAATTAGGTCCTTTGATTGATGCCAGTGATGCCATTGGTACACAGAGTGGGAGGCAGCAACTCAAGACAGGGCTCTTTTGTCCTTTTGGGCTGCCCCAGCCACACCCAAGCCCTTGCCTGTGCTCTCACCGAGCTAGCTCTTGCCCCTGTCCTTTGTCCTTGCTCTGTCTCCCGCCTGGAATGTTGTCAGCCCCCCACCCCCACCCCCAGCCCTCTACTACCACTACACAGGCCTGTTCTCTCCATTGTCCCTGTGGGCAGCCACAGGGATAGCTTCCCTGATCCTCCTGTTCTGCTGGTTCCCCTAGGCCCCGGCCTTGACTTCTCAGCCAGAATCTCTGAGACATGACCCACATCACCTTGTCACCTTGTCCTCAGCAGGGCTCCTGGGTCGGCTGTGCTCAGAAGTATAGAGCGATGTAATCTGGAGGGAGTGGGGAGTGGAAGGATGCGCCAAATAATCTGGGGGAGAGTTTGCTGCCTGTGTGGGTGTGCGCACTTGATGGTGTATGGATCTGGCAGGGAGGGACTTTAGAAGTGAGTGCTAGGGGTGGTGGGCATGTGGGTACAGGTGTGGAGGGGTAGCAGGCGTGAGTATGCAGAGCACACATTGGTAGGAACACAGATTGCTATAGGACCCTGTGTTCTCTGGGCGGCTTTCTGCATCTGCTGGCTGTGACTGAGGGGTCTCTGACGGCAGGAATTGGAGCTTGTGGGACTATGCCCTAGGACCATGCCTGTGGGGGTTCCTTGAGGCTGGGGACCACTTTTGAAGGTTCAGCTCTGCAGGGGTGTGTGATAGTACCTGGGGGAAACATGCCAGGCTTCTCAGCAGGGACAGCAGGAGGAGAGCCCAGGCTGAAGGAGAGCAGTTTTAATTAACCGTTTTTAATATCATTTTGGACTTTGGCTGGTATGTGAAGGCCCCGCTGGAAGCAGCATTTGTAAAAATTAAATCTCTCTTATTAGGAGCTTGGCAGACCCATGTGCACGTGCTGCCCCCTTACTCCCCACCCATGCCCCCCGAGGAAGTGCTGGATGAGGCCATGTCATGGCAGCAATTGGTTATCATGCCTTATCTGGGAATATGAAACTGTGTGCATGACACTCGTGGCCATGCTGGAGATGCCAATTCATCTCGCCTTGGCTCTGACAAGCTAGACTGCCCTTCCTGAAAGGCATCCGTCAGGCGGGACCGGGGCTGCTGCCTTGCCTGCTACCTCTACTTTCCTGCCTAGGTTTTCAGCTTGCCAGGATCCAGACAGGCCCAGCTCGGCCCTCCACCCCCCTTCCACATGTCCTAGTCTAGGGAAGATCTTGGGGAGTCATAATTATAATAATAATCTAATCACGGTGACACGTTGGGGCAAGCGTCTAGTGTTATCTGAAGTGGTCTTCCCGCTTAGCTGCGATAAGACTCAGGATGACGTGCAGATAACGTGCAGATAACGTTGAGCTGCCCTGTCCCCAAGCCCCGAGCAGAGCAGAGGGGCCTCTGCAGCCCACTGCCTGCCCGCCGCTTTAAGCCGAGAAGCGGCAGCACCTGCTAATGCAAGTGTTTAATATTTGATGGGCTGGGATAAAGCAGGATCACCTTCGAATTGAATTGAGTGTCAGCTGAGAATCTATTACTGAAATTCGGGTGTGATTTGACAGCAAAGTAGACGATGTTATTCTTCACTAGTTACTGCAATCTTCTCCCCGACATCACTTAAATATTTTTTTCTTTGCTTGAGTAAACACACATTATCCTTCTTTTTTCCCCCTTCCTTCCCTTTTTCCTTTTTAGAGGGGAAAAAAAACCATCCAGCTCACCTTCTCCAGGCTGATAGGGTAGATTGTTATTTCTTTATTTGTCCTATTAAATGGAATTTCTGATCGTTTAATCCGGCCTTTGTAAGTGATTCTAAAGTACTTGAAAGCTGGCCCGCCGCTGCTCTCTGGCCCACTGTGCTCCAGCCATGGCCCTGACCAGGCTCAGCAGCTCGTGCAATTGTGCACCACCCACCAGCTACTTCTCTTGCTGCCTGCCTTCCCCCGGCTCTGCCCTGGCCACAAGCCAGTGTTCTCTCCCCTACCCTGAGCCTCACACTCAGCCCCCGATTTGGGGGTCCAGCTGTGGCTGGGAAAGTAGGGAGGGTTGGCTGGGACGTTGAATTGTGGCTGGTACCTCTGTGGGCAGGAAAGTGGCTCCGGAGGGCGCTAAGGTTGAAGGACCCTCAGGGCCGGGGCTTGGTTCCTACACCTAGGAAGGAAGGGTGCTGGCCCCTTGGCCTCAGCACGGACTCTGTGTCCAGCCTCCTGTCTTTGGTTTCTGACCCGGTGTTAGGCCCTCCTTGCTGTGAGGGAGTTCCTAGTGGGATGGGGACCTCCAGGCCAGGGCATGGTTAGGGGCACTGCAGTGCCTATCTGAATGTGGCTGCAGTCACCTTAGTTCCACTCGTGGCCTCCCCACCTAGCTTCTGGGAACTCCCCCAAGCTACATTCCTATTGCCTATACAGCCCATATGCTTCCTGCTACCAGGAGCAGGGCAGCCTGGGGTTCCAGAACTTCAAAGGTGAGGGGATGGGTAATGTCTGAAGGGCCAGGCAGCTACACAAGCCTCCTGGTAGAAGCTCAGGACTTCGATAGCAGGCTGAGCAGGAATTCAGCTTGCATTGGGCCACTTAATAGCATTCTAACCCTTGTAAGTCTCTTCTTTCTGGGCCTCAGTTTCCTCATCTGTGACGTCAAGTCAGTCGTGCCTGTAAGAGACTGTGAAAGAAAAGTGCCATTCCTGATCCTGCCACGAACCGCCCCCACTGTGGAGGTGGCAGCCAGGTGACGAGAGTAGGGGATGGAGGGGGCAATGAAGTGCTAGGGGCCTGAGCAGATCAATGCCCCCAGCACTTCCTTCCCCAACCCCAGGAAAACAATTAAGTACAGATCGATGGGTGGCCGCTTTGAATATGCATAAGTGAGCACTTGACCTTCAGCAGAGATCTATTCCCTCTACTGCGCTCTCGTGCACACACACACACCCTCTTGATGTGTTCCCCTCACTGCTGCTTGAGTCAACCAGGTGACCTTACCCCTCCTTAGTGGAGCCCACGCATAGCACTCAGCCTTCCACAGCCTGGCCTGCCTCTCTGTCTAAAGCAAATAGACCAAGGGCAGGTGTGTAGTCCCCTCTTGCTTCAGTTTTCCCTATCTATAGAGTGCAGTTTGGATACATTGGTTTCCAAGTCCTTCCTGACACCAGGCTTTGTGACCAGCAATACTGTGGGGAGGGGCCTGGCACAGTGCTGGGTACCTTAGAGGGCAGAATCTAACAGGGCTGCCTGGTGAAGGCAATGCCCTGTTGACAGGATGGTGCTGAGAAGGAGGGTCTTAGTAAATGGAAGCTCTCTAGAGGAGCCTGGCAAGGGGGTACCTGTTAGGGGCTGGAGGTCTCTGATGCAGAGATGCCTAGGACAAAAGGAGCTCTGAAAGAAGAAGGGGTTTTCTGGTGGGGGCCTTGGTGGAAAGGGGACCTAGAGAGAGGACTCTCCTGAAATGACATAATGAGAGTAAGCCTTTAGGGGAAAGATTTGGCTGGAGGGTGGAGGTGGTAAGTATTGGGGGTCAGGGCCTCTGTTAACCATTCTTGCCTCCTGTCTTCCAGGCTTACAGCTTCGCCATGGGCTGCTGGCCCAAGAATGGACTTCTAGACATGAACAAGGGCCTCAGCCTGCAACACATAGGCCGGCCCCACAGCGGCATTGGTCAGTCCCTCCACATATATCCCCTGGCAGCTCAGTCAGCCCCCTGCCTGCATGCCCCAGTCCCCTGGCACACAGAGGGGTTCTGTGGCTCGTTCTGTGCTCTAATGGGGTGCTTTCCATAGCTGGGGGGAGTGGGGAAGGAGGGTGGTATAGGGGAGAGTGGAACCAGACCATTGGAAAAGATCTCTCAAAACACTGTTCAGGAGGAGATTGGGGTCTGGGCTTTGGGTGGGTCACAGGTGGCCTTGGATTCAGGCCAAGATGTTCCCAACCCTGCCTGCATCTCTGGTGGGTGATGTCCTCAGAGGGGTGGGCACATGTCAGCTTACCCACCCCCGTGGAGCTAGAGGAGGCTGTTTAATATTGTTTCAAGTCTGTGGCTACTAAACTGGGCGATCAATGGGAGTTAAGGAGATGAATTATTTAAACCTCACCAGCTTTTAATTAGTCGGGGTCCTTCTGACCGATGGCTCCATCCACAGGGTATTGACTCCCCCGCAGGAGCAACAGCCTCCATTGAGCGGTGCCTGGGTTGGGAGGGGCCACTTGGGTACCAGGTGGGGGTGCACCCTCAAAGGGATTCCTGCTTGGAGGGGGCTGGAGTGGCTGTGGTTCTAGGCATTGGAGGCTCTGCTAACTTCAGATATATCAGTATTGGGGGGTGGGTGTGAGGGAGTGTAATAGTATATCTGGGTTGATTTTCCTGAGGACACTTGTCTGTATGTGGAAGCAACCATCAACCTGTGTGTGTACCCACCAGAAAGCGTGTCTGTTCATTTCTGTGTATCTGATTTCCTGTGTGTGAGCACACATCATGCAAATGCTTTCAAGTGGGGTCCTTGACAAGACAGGCTTTGTTCCAAGTGGGGAGGAGAGGTGGGGGGTGGTATTCCTGGGAGGTGGTATGACCTTATCATAACCTGTGTACCTTTGGGAGCTATGGTTGCCGAGGGACCAGCAAGATACACCAAAAGCACCCATCCTTTCCACAAAGATCACTGGTGCCTAGTGGGTGCTGGGCATGCTGAGTGGAGACCTTTGTCCTCAAGGAGGTCACAACGTAGGACGAGACAGAGACTGAACTGGGTACTCAGGGTACTAAGGGCCGTGATAGAAGCACCTAGGCTGCCCCAAGGGAGGATTCCCCTGTCCTCAGGGGCCAAAGTGACTTCTCCTTTATGTACCTCTCACTGACTTGAGGGATGCCTGTATCATTCTTGTTGGGACACCCCAAGGCTCTTCTGGAGTCCAAGGTGGGGGAAAAGAGGAATCAGTCAACAGGTATAAGGAATTGGGGGTACCCCACAGCAACTGCTATTCCGTTCCATAGGAGTTATTCCATCCAACCTAGAGGAGACCCCAAACCTAGCAAGCTGATATGCTTGGGAGCTCAGCAGGGAGTTTTTCTAGAGAAAAAAACACTTGAATCAGGAGATCCTCAAAGAACGAATTGGAGTTTGCTAGGTAGAAAAATGGGAAAAGGGTTTTCTACTTAAGGGCAGCTGTGTGTACAAAAGCACAAGGGCACGTTGAAGACAACTTAGAGACCTACACAGAGTTTGCTGTGACTTGAGTGGGAGGGACACTTGGGTTAGGGAACAGCTGGAAAAGAAATGGGGAAATAAGTGGGTCTTGAATGCCAGGTTAAAGGATTGGCTCTTTGATGAGGCTGAGGCTGTGAGGAGACAGGAGGTCTGTGAGTGAGAGGAGGGCACTATCAGAGCTCCTGCTCAGAACAGACGGGGCGGTGTGCATGGCCAGTGGTTGAGTCTGGCTACTAGAGGAACCAGTGGGGCTGGGTTGCCCTTGAGCTGGGGGCCCTGCATCTGCGGATGTGTCCCAGGGTATGTTGGTGAGAGGAAGAGGTCCCTTATTCCCTCTCAGTCAGGACTCCTGAGGTATTCCTTCACTCTCCAGGGAAGAGTGCCCTCTGGTTTTCTATCTGGCTGGGCCACAGGGGACAGTCCATGGTTACAAGTGACAATGGGGTAAGGGCTTTGGAGCCAGAATAAGTTCTGGCTCTACCACCCAGAGCCTTGTGACCTCAGACAAGGGACAGTGCCAGTGTTTCTCAGGGCTGTTGGGCAGGTTCTGGGAAGCTGCCTGTGTAAAGGGCTTGCTTAGTGCCTGGCCCAGCACACAGTAGGTGCTCAAGCAGCCCCCTCCTCGTGGTCCTCCCAGCACCATGGCCTCCCCAGGGCAGTGAGGTCTTTGTATGTTTGAGCACAGAGGGCTGCCCTGCCAGCTCGCAGCTGGCTCCGAGGTGTGGGTGAGGGTGTTTGGGGGGGAGGGAGGACGCAGGGCATTAATTGGGCTGGGAGAGGCGGGGAGGGGAGGCGTTGGTTTTGAGCCGTGAGGTTAATGGCCCTCGCGCCAAAGAGACAGCTTTAATGAGCTTCAGTTGGCGGTGCCCCGAGTTACTGTACGTGCTAAAAGGGTCGCGCTGTAAGAGTTTGATGTGGACTGTTTCTCAGCCCTGGGGTCAAGGGTCAGCTCCTGTCACTGGCCACTCAGGCTGGTCCTTAGTGACATAGTGCTAATTAACTGTGTGAGGAGCTGCCAGCCTGAAGTGGGGAGTGGTATGCATATTGGAGGGGCAGCATTGGTGATGGGGGGCAGGGGTTCCGCCTAGCCATCTCTGGGATCCGCTTGGCTCTCCCACAATGCCATGGAGCCGGTGGGGGAAGAGGAGGGCTAAGTGGTGACTCTGTGCACAAATCACTGATGATCCTAGGTCCTAGAGAGATCTCCTGAGCCGCTAAGGTATCGGTGGCAGGAAGAGTTTGTGAGCCTACCTGGTGGGGACTCCAGCTGAGCACCTGGTATGGTGACACTGAGAGAGCAAGGGGCAGGCATGCTAGAGGGTTGGGTGGCCAGCCCGGGCTGGCAGGTAGGCTGTAGAAGGGGAGAAGGCCCGCTGGGATGAATGTGCGTGGCTGAACTATTTGTGGGGGAGCCAGGGGGCATCCTGGCAGAGCAGTGCCCTGGTCAGAGTTGGGCTGCAATTCGAGCCATCTGAGAGTTTGCGCAGGGAGGACTAGTGGGGAGGGAGTGCAGAGGGGGCGGTTCTGTAAGGCTCATGGGGGCGATGGTTCATTCAGAGGCAGCAGGAGCCACAGGCCTGGATGGAAGCAGAGGAACCGCCTATGAATGTTTAGCTTGCACCTGCTGTGTGTCAGGAGCCACGATAGGTGTATTGGTGAAGATGACAGAGTGCCCTGCCCCCAGGTACGGTCGTCAGCGCAGGTCCACTTGGCCCTGGCAGCTGAGGGAGAGGCAGGCTCAGGAATGGAGGGGGCGGAGCTCCGGCAGATGGGAGTGTGGGGGGCTGTCAGCATGGTCTCTTAGTCAGGAGAGGGACACTTCCTCTTTGGGGTGGTGGAGTTGGCCTTGCGAGCCTGGTGAGCAGGGTGGTGTGGAGCAGGGTGTGGGCGAAGAGGGACCACGTGTACGCAGGACTGCTGAGGCTGGTGGTCAGTGTACTCCGTCTGCATCCTTGCTGTGGACCGGAAGCTTCGGGGCAGCACAGCCTCCACAGGGGACCTCAGAGTGCTGTGTGGTGCTTCTTGTGTTTCTGCAAAGGGTCAGCAAGTATTTGGGGGTACTTTTTATCAACTAATTAATTTTCACACCAGTTTTATGGAAGGCAGGCATCAGCATTCCCATTTTATAGACTAGGAAGCTGAGATTCAGTTAAGTGACTCGCTTGAGGTCGCACAGCCAGTTGAATTGAAGAGCCAGGACTCAAGCCCAGGTCTGTCCGAGTGCAGGGTCTGTGTTCTTACATCTGTGCTAAACTAGGGGCACCTTTTTGGTGTCCGGCTTTATGCTACCAACAGAGACCTGAGTAAGAACACAAGCTCACTTCCCTCGTTTCCCTCAGTTCATGTGAAACATACAGGCCTTGACAAAGCCTTGCCAAGGGAGAAAGGAAAGGAGGCACTGTGACCCCTTCATGCCTGCTAGAGCCGCCTTCAGAGCCAGAGCCCAGCATCTCTGGGCTTCTGACAGTTCTTACTCTGATTTGTTTACTCTCCACCCCACTGATCAGGAAAATCCTGCCCGTTTTCCAGGGGCCACATCTTTTGGGAATCTTGTCCGGGCTTCACAGTGTGCATGTACAAAATACATCCTTGGACCCCACTTACAGTTTGTTGGGGGTGAGGTTCAGGCCCTCCATACTCGATCTCTCTAACAGCAGGACCCAGAGACCTGCACAGGAAATGTCAGTAAAATCTCACCTGTTAGGATGTGGAGGCCCCACAGAATGCTGATTTCAGCTGGCTGGAAGAATGACTGAAACCTTCCCTGATGCCCAGCTGGGTGGTCCTGCCCTGGTTCTTTAGCCCCTCTGCTCAGGGCCTGAGGAGGGTCCCTCTGAGGCTCATGGTAAGGAGGAATGGCCAGACACCAAGTGGACTCTCAGGAGCTTGTTGCCCGGCACGGTTTGACAAAAAGAGCTGGGCTGGCAGGAGGCAAGGTGGGTGCCTGGCCCCAGGGGGGCAGTACTGGCCTGTGGTCTCCACTGAAGGAGTAGGGTGTCTATCAAGAGTCCAGTCAGAGCACATTAGCTCTGTGGCACGGATCTCATTAGCTCCCGTGAGAGGTGTCACTGCAGGAGAATTGTCGGCTCAGGGAGATGTTTGTACCAAAAGGAAGAAAGGACAGTGACAGCCTTTTCTCTGCTAACTCTGCCACCACGCTCCCTGGGCCCTGGGCCGCCCGCCCTCCTCCTCCTGGGGAGGGGGGGGGGATGCTGGCTAATGAGCTCGTCTATAGTACAGCTTTGCTTTCCCCTCCTTGAAGTTCCCCAGGCCCCTCTGAAGACCTCAGGCCCGGGATTAGCACACACCAAACGCCAGCCCCCCTCTTGCCCAGCAGGGAGTTCCTTCTGATCACCTGGTTCTGCGACTGTCCAAGGGAAAGGAGGTGGGGCCAAGACAGTGCTGCTGTGGCTGGCAGAGAGAGGGCTTTCACCCTCAGAAGGCTCAGGCCCCTCTTCCTCCTGGATGAAGTGACCATGTCCACTTCTCTAGAGTGGGTTCTTTCTTTCCAGAGTTGCAGTCTTATCCTCCCCTCCCCATTTATCATTGACATCTATCCAGGCTGTGCCCCAACCACATGGGGCACCTTTCTCCCAAGGCACGCAGTAATGCGGGGATAGTGGCTGAGGGTTCAGTGGATAGCATTTAGATCTGTCTGATCTAAGGCTTTCTGGCTGAGCTAAGGGGCTTCAGAATCGGCTAGAAACCAGTCTGGGCTTCGGAAGACCTGAGGGTGGTGAAGTGTTGATATAAGACCCCTGCAGACCTAGTAGCCCTCTTGCTGGCTATCCCAGAAAGGCAGAAAGCTGCTGCTGGGACCACCCCCCAACCCCCTCTGCTTCAGCCATCTTCAGGGCGGGTTCAGGAGGAGTCCAACAGCTGCCTTACGAGGAGAGTGCAAAGACTGCTGGAGTATGTGCTTCCTTGGCACTGTCCCCACCCCCTCCTCTCTGGTTCTTTCTGGTATGGCCTAGAGAAAGTGAGCAGCTGGGGGACGGGGGGCGGTGAGAAGGGATAACTCTCCAGGCATCGGCAGGGCCTCCAGCAGCCTGCCCCGGGGCAGTATTCACCTGGAGGGGTGATCTTTCCTTCCTTCCTGAGCTGTTGCCCTCAAAGCCCAGGGATATCAGAGGAATTGGTCCTTGCCAGATACCAGGAGTAGCAACCACAGGTGGAATAATGGCTGGACAGATGGACACGTGGACTGCCAGACGGATGGGGGAAGGTTCTGGTATGCGTATGTATGTATCGTGTGTGTGGGATGCACTGGGAAGTACAATCTTTGTTTGCCTACCTTCCCAGCCCCGGCCGGCCTGGCCTCCCCTTGTCTCTCTCTGTATCCCCTGTCAAACCGTGGCACACGTAAATGACAAAGAAATCAGAAAGACAGATCAATGCCAGCCAAATTAGCACTTGCAGATAGACTGTGAGGGGATGTCAGCGCCCTGACCCCTGGTGATCTTGCAGCCTCCACTGCTGATATTATGCAAATTGCATCCATCTGGCAGGACCTGCGTGCTGGAGGCTTCTACTCAGAGGAATAATGGGCTGGGGGTGGGCGTGAGTGTTGGCGCTAGAGTCGGCGGAGTGAGTGTGTGCGTGTGTGTGCATGTGTGAGCTTGTGCTTGAGTGTGTGTGAGGACGTGTGGTGCCCACCGAGCACTGGGTGGTGATGGAGTGATTGACAGGGCAGATAAGGGGCTGCATTGGATTCCTTTGGGCTGGGGGATTAGGGGCAGCCACAGATGGGAGATAACTGGACTTATTTCAGTCTATTTTCCTCCTTATCCCCACTCCCCACCTTCACTCCCTGAAAGACACAATCTCTCTAGTTCGCATTTTCATCAATATTTGCAAGTCATTACCACTGGTTTAAGGTGAGAGACAATGTCAGGGCCCCGACCAGGCCAGCCCCTCCCCTGGTTGCATCCAGATCTAGTACCCTGAAAATGAGCACTGCACCAGGCAGCCTTCACTCTGGCGGTGTTCACAGCATGCCCCCTCCTGGGCCCACAGTACTCCTGGGAGGGGCCACACCCACTCAGCTGACCTAATGCCCCTTGACAGTCCTTAAGCTGGGCCCTGCCCTTGCCACCTGAAGCTGCTGTGTGACATCCCTGCCCCCAGGCTTAGGCTCCAGCATCAGTGCTTCCACCCCTGGTATCAGCCCCTTGCCCACAGCTCCTCCTTTCCTTGACACCGGTGACCAGGGCCCAGACCCCAGCAGGCTGCAGTGGGGCTGTGGCCTGTGGAGGGGGCAGCTTGGTCTGAATCGCCCCCAGCCAGATGTAATACAGAGGAGTTCCCATCTGTCATCTCATTCCCAAACCCTATGAGACAGGGACTGTCAGCACTAGTGTATGTGAGCACACTGGAGCTCAGGAAGGTTACCGTTCACCCCAGCTGCAGAGCAAGGATGTGGGAGAGCTGGAATTTAAGCATATATCTCTCTAAGGCCAGAGCTCGAAACCACCAAGTTCTGCTGCTTTATTGTGGTGTCGGCAGCCGCAGGCACTTTGCACAGGAGCAGGCCTGGGCCCGTGGAAGGGAGCCACCCTTATACAGTGGGCAGCCACGTTCCTTCTGATCACAGACCCTAACCCAGACCAGACTCCCTGCCGGGCCGAACCAGACCAAAAGGGACAGGATTCAAACACATGCCGCCCTCAGGAGCAGTGTGTCTGAGACAGTCGGGCTGTAGCAAGAAGGACACACAGAGGACAGAACGCACCCAGTCGCTGAGCCAGCCCCAGGATATGTCACTACATGTGGCATCCTGGCGCCTGAAGCTCAAGGAGAGGGGCTGAGTAGCTCAGTCCAGGCAGCTGTGGTGATGGAGGGTATGGCTGTCCCCAGGAGCCCCTCCAAAACTGGGTCCCCACTGTACCCTCCCACCAGGCAAGGTTGGAAGCTGAGAGTGCTGGGGACATGTCCGGGGACACGTGTGCAAGGGGAGCTTGTCCTAATGAGGAGAACATGGCTGCTAGTTAGGCAAGGGGCGGGCGGGGAGCCGCAGAGCTGATTGAAGGCAGGGGCAGGGGTCAGACAATTAGGCCCAGATCCGGCCGTTTGATGTGAGTTCTGAGGCCTCAAAGCCTCCCTTCAGCCCGCTCCCTCCACTCCCTCCTCTCCCTCCTCTTTCCTTTCTTCTTCTGCCCAAAGGCAGGAAGGATGGAAACGCTTACTCTCACTGTTACTATTATTAAACTCTGCAGCAGGCCAGCCAGACCCCAGGACTCCTGCCCACAGGGGGCACCCCAGGCCCCCAGGAGGCCTCTTGGGCTCCAGGGGGCATCTGGCCAGAAGCCAAGACCAACCTGAGGGCAGGGATGAGCTGAGCCCCCAGAACAGGGTAACTTTGCTCCCTTTCTTGCTTCTGAGGTAGCAATGAATAGGGCTGCCCAGAGGAGATGTGGGCCCAGGGCTGCTTTGACCATCACCTCCTGCAGCCACCTAGTTCTTTTCTGTTCTGTCTGGGGTTTGAGGGTGAGGGTGTGGTTCATTCACATACCCCATCACACAAATAGTCGTCTGCAGCAGTCACACCAAAACCCTGCCCTGCGAGGTAGAGCCACCCAGAGCTGCACAGGCCTACGGTACTGTCACACTCACACACTGAAGTAGAGTGTCTCTCTGCCCCCCCCTCATGTCATAGTCACACATACCATCACAGGGTCCCTTGCTTTAGTCACACCCAAGGTCTTGCACAAAAACCCTGTCTCCTGCCGCAGGGTCCTTGGGGCAGAGTTCCCAGAGTGGGAACAATAGGTCAGGTCTTGTGTCTAGGGTGGGTGGGTGCTGAGCCCTTCCAGCCCCCCATCTAGGAAATAAGCCTAGAGAGCAGGTACTGACCGGAGAGTGGGAGGAAGCCAGCTGGGGGGTGGTGGCATAGTGGGGAGAGGGAGGGTGGGAGCAGAGATAAATGTTAGCTCATTTCTTCCGTAATTAGTCACTCCCTCATCCCCGCGTTGTAATTGTGAACAAGCTGTAATGTTTAATTAGTCTGTAAATGAAACCCCAATTTCTTAATGGCCTGGCTGACAGGGCTAAGTGAGCAGGGGAGGAGGCAGCCGGGAGGTAATAGGAAGGGTCTGTGCTGGGGAGGTGGGTATGGGGGGCTCCAGCGGGCAATGGCTTGCAGGATTACCTCCTCTTCAGCCCCAGCCAAGGCTCTGTCTGGGGAGGCTCTGTAACTAGGTCTAGTACTTGCACCCCCCCCCCCCATGGTCCTCTCCACCAACCCTCCTTGCCAGAGAAAAGAGGGGAAGGGAAGACTGCTGGCACCCTTCTGCCCCACTCCCTGCCTGCCCTCTAATGCTCTGTTTGGGATACCACAGTCCAAAGCCAACCTATGTGCTTCTGGTTGGAGAAGCTGGCTCTGAGGGCCCAGGCCTTGTGACTCCAGCAAGCATGATGCTGCCTCCCTTTGTCTGACCTTCTTCCTTCTCAAATCATCCTCCTGCAAGGCCTTCGCTCAGTACCTGGACCTCAGGATCTGGTCCTCCACCTAAGGGAGTCTGTGATTGGCATGGATAGGCCCCTCCCCCTCCAGTCTCGCAACTAGGCTCACACCCCAGGCAAGACCTTAGACTTGTGATAGTCTGTGATAAACTGGAGCTGCCGCAGGGGGGAGCCCCCAGCCCCACCGCCGGCTCATCGGTCTCCCTGTCTCCCCCACAACATCCTCACCGCCTGCACACGCCTCCGCCCCGCCTGCTGCAGCCATAAATCTCAATTTACGAGGGCGGCTCTGGTGGGGGAGGGAGGCAGCACTGCTAATGACGGCTCCTCAGCCGGATTTTTCATGTTGCACAGTCATAAATTTTTAAGAACAGCATGGGCAGCACGTTAGCAAGTTATCGAGGCTGCCTCCGTGCTGGCTGCCTAGCTCTGAGAGAACGGAGAAGCAGGCAGGGCAGAGGCAGCATCTGGGGCAGGGGTGGGGCCCAAGACAAGGGTACCGCGGGGCCAAGCAGGCAGGCCAGCCTGAGCCTTCGCACTGGGCCGGCTAGTACTGCCGGAGTGGCTGGGAGCCCAGGACAGGCGCAGGGTGAGAAGAGGCATGCGGGCACACAGACCATGGCGTTGGGAGGTGCTGATGGATGCCTCTGCTCCAGGACTTGACACCATGATGTACAGGGAGCCTGGAGACATATGGATTTTCAAAGTGGCCACTTTGAATAGAATTACAAACTCTGCCCATGTGCACAGTGAAGCCTCTGCCCTGGCAGAGCTACATTTGGTTCATAAATGACATGGGGCCATTTAGGGATCATTCTTGAGAACTAGGGTCCCTGGAGCCACCAAGGGAAATCCCTGGGAAAATGCCCACAAAGGGGCAGACCTATGGCTATGCTGGAGCCAGGAGCCTGGAAACAGGATGTCCATGTCCTAGTCAAGGCTCACCACTTCCAGGTTTTGTGGTCTTGGACAAGTCATTCACCACTGTGAGCCTCTGTCTCTTCTTCTTTAAAATGGGGTTGATGGTGACTCCCACCTCGCAGTCTTACTGTGAGGAGAAAGGAGGTAATGCATTTGAAAATACTATAACCTCCACCCCTCACTGACTACCAGTTAACTCATTTGTCTGTTTTAGGTCTCTGTAGAAGTTTGGAAAAGAGTGAGGAAAAGATCTTTGTGGGGGATTGTGGGGCATTCATTCACTTTTGTTCGTTCGTTCATTCATTCAGATGTTTGCTGAGGTCTTCTGGGGGCCCAGTCCAGTGCTGGCTTTCAGAGATGTGGGAGGTTCCGCCAGGAGGTGATGTGAGCACCTGTGGCTGAGGCAGCTCAGGGTTCCCAGCCCTGTGCCTGGTCCCCACGTAGAGTCAGTAGGCCAGATCCAGCCTGGTCCTGCCTTGGGCACACCTAAGCTTCAGGGTGCTGAGAGGCCCACACAGGCCTTCTCATAAGCCCCAGGCTGAATGCCCACCTGAGTCTCCTAACTTGTGCAACTGAGGGTTAATGCTCTTGACCACCTCAGGAGCCACAGCAGAAGGCCAGGAAATCAGATGTCGCTCCAAGTCAGCAGAGGTGGTGTGAGTGTGCATAGCTGGTCACGTAGGAAGAAGAGAATCCCTGAGCTGGGCCTTGTCGGCATAGGGGCAGCCCCCTGCCCCTTCTCGAGCCTCTCTCCTCAGGCTCTCTGCACTCCAGCACAGGACCCTCCCCTGTTTTCTGGAAACTGCCATTCTCTCACCTCAGGGCCTTCCCCCATGGCTTTATGGTCCTTGGGATCCCCCCCTCCATTCCCATCCCTTGGCCTGATTAACTCCTGCCCATCCTTCAGAGAGTCGTTCAAAGTTTGCTGCCCCAGGGAAGCCTTCCCCTAGACTTGGTCAGGTCCTCCCCTGTGCATACCTTCCGAACACCTAGCACTTCCCCTGCGCAGCCTTTCCTCCACAGTCCTAATTAAGAAATAGTCCTTGAACGCCTCTCTCCTCTACTAGATTGTAAGTTCCCTGAAGGCAGGAATTGAGGTCTCTTTGTTCAGCTTTTATCCCCAAAGGGTAACCTTGTGTCTGACTCGTGTAGGCAGATAGTAAGTAAAATGTGTTGTTTTGAATTAAGTTGAGCTGAGGTGGCCCTGGCCCATCCCTGGGTGCCAGGGCAGGGGGAGACAGTGAGGGCAGTGCCTGGAGCTGAGGTGCTTCCCATTAGTCCTCATGATTAATTCATAGCCACACTGTGATGGAGTGGGCTTGTCCCCAGTCAGCGCCTCCGCTGGGGCCCACCTGTTAGCGACAAACAAACAAAGGGGATAAATAATGCATTGGGAGCTGAGCCAGGCAAGGCGGCGGTATTGAAATTAATAGGGATTAGCTGAGCAGCTTGAGGATGAAATATTTACCAGGTGGGACTGGTCTTCGGGGAGGTAGCCCACCTCGCAGAGTCCCCAGGCAGAGCCAGGCCCTTCTCCAGGGCCTCACTGCTGGGACTGGGGAGCCCCACCACCAATACTGCTACCCCCAGACGCATCAGTTTGCTGGACAGACTGGTGGCTAGACTGTTGAGAGCTCAGATTCCAGCCAGTGTCCTGGCCCAGCAGGTCTTGGGGAAATCAAAATACTAGAAAGGAGTGGAGGTGGGGAAGGGCTGAAGTCCCCAACACTTTGGAAGCTGAGGACAAGGACCTGTCCTGAGAGCAGTGAGGTGTTGGAGTGGTTGTTGTTATTTTCATGATTAACTCTTAAATTTTTTTTACTTTGAACCAATTTTACATGGCAGAGAAGTTTCAATAGATCTCTTACCCAGCTTTCTTTCATGTTGGCGTCTGACATAATCACAATACAGTTATCAGCACCAGGAAATACACGTGGGTACCGTACTGTACACTAAACTGAAGGCCTTCCTTGGATTTCACCAATGTTTCTAGTGCTGTCCTTCTTTTGTTCCAGGATCATTGAAGGGTTTTTTTGTTTTTTTTTTTAAGATTTTATTTATTTATTTGACAGAGAGAGATCACATATAGGCAGAGAGGCAGGCAGAGCAGAGAGAGTGGAGGAAACAGGCTCCCTGCTCAGCAGAGAGCCCAACTCGGCCCTCAATCCCAGGACCCTGGGATCATAACCTGAGCAGAAGGCAAGGCTTTAACCCACTGAGCCACCCAGGTGCCCTGAAGGCTTTTAAGACAGGGAGTGAAATGACCAGATATATGGTTTAGAAGGACACCTTGGAGGAGATTGGCCGGGGCACCACTGTCTCCTAGATAAGAGGTTGTGGCGCCCTGGCCCAGGGTGGTGCTCATGGGAATATAGTTTAGAAATCCCTGGGACATCTAAGGTAGATAAGGCTCAGGGCTGCATAAGTGTGCCCAAGGAGAGAGAGGAGAGTGAGAAGGGGGCAGTGGCAGCTCTGAGCAACATCAACCCTGTAGGGATGACCAGGAGAAAGACACGTACAAAGAAGGATGGGGAGGGAACGTGCTGTCACCTCAGCTTCAGGGGTGATCTAAACCATTGGACTTCAGCCCTGTGAGGTCGGAGGGATCATTCGAGAAAGCAGTTTGGTAGGATGCGGGTAGGAAAATCAGGTTGTAGGGCAGGAAATGAGGGCAGGAGGCCTTGAGCATTAACTGGGAAATTTGGCTGTGAAGGGGAGGAGAGGTTGGGTACCAGGTGCATGGGAAAGGAATTAAGGCGAGGTTGTTTTTTTGAAGATGGTAGAGACTTGATATGTTCACATGCTTATGTTAAGGAAGCAGTGCAGAGAAACATCGGAGACTCTATCAGAAAGGGGCTTGCTCATCATGTGAGACCCTCCAAAAGGAAGTAGGGTAGAGAACATCATGTGAGACCCTCCAAAAGGAAGTAGGGTAGAGAACCCAGGTGGAGTGAGGGTGGGCTTTCGAAGTGCCATCAGGACACACCCTCTCTCTTCTGGAACAGGAGAGAGGAGAGTGCCCCCTATGTCTCCTGTGAAGTAGGAGACCAAACTCTGGGGGAGGGGTGGGGGTGAGGGACTTGAGAATGGTGGGAAGTAGAGAAAACGTTGCCACTAGGGAGAAAGGGAGAGAGTGTGCACACTGATCAGGAATGTAGGAGCTTGGCCAGGTGGTTTTATACACCCAGGTGAGCTTGCGGACTGATTTTAAGAGGGGCATGAATCTGGATGGTCATGATGTTCTCTAGTCACCCTCAGACCAGATGCAAGCAGAGAGAAGGCAGTTTGGGTTTTTCCAGGCAAGGGTGATAGAAAGAAAAGGGAGCAAGAGAGTTGAAAATGTTGGCAAGAAAGGATGAGATGATGGCCCATGGAATCCAGGCTCCTTTGTGAGGTGTGTCGGTTATGTCGCTAGGATGGGAACTGCTTGGTGTGCACTGGATATCTGTTGTCTCCCTTCCTCACTAAATGGAGCCCTTGTATTACTAGGGGCAGTGGTGTGTACCCAGTTAAAACACCACTTTTTTTTTAGTTCCATATACAGCTAGATATGGTTGTGTCCCTGAGTTCTGGCCAGTGAGATAGAAGGAAAAGTGTTGCACAAGACCTCCAGGAATGATAGATGAAAGGAAATGACTCAGCTGGGAAGTACATTATTCTTGCTATTTCCTTCCTCCTCTTTCCTAAAATGTGGATGTGATGCTTGGAGCTCCCACAGCCATTTTGGACCAGGAGGTAACCTGGAAATTGGAAGCAACATGCTGAAAAGGGCAGAAAGAAATCCGAGCCCCTAATGAATCTATGAAGCCATGGGGCTTTCAGGCAACGAGATTGCAAGCCATAGACATAAATTTTTCTTCGGTCAGCTGTGTTTTCTTCTCTGTTTTCATGTAGGTTCCCATCAAAACTTGGCTCTTTTAGCTTTTTTAGTAGTAAAATGGTCTTTGTCTTGCGATATAGCAGGAAATAATTTGGTCAGTGTTTCAAGGGAGCATAACAAGAGTCACGAACTTCCTGGCCTGAAATAACAGCACCCTCATTGCCCTCCTCCCTTCAGCCAAGTCTGTGTTATAAGGCCCGTTCGTCATGTCATTCTCTCTCCTGTCTTCATGTTCTGTGTCAGTTAGTATGCTTCTGGTCATAAGAAAAAGAAAACTCAGTGCAAGATATCTTAAATAATAGGATTTATTACCTCACAGAAGTTTGGAGATAAGGTGAACCTGGGATTAGTTAATTCAGCATCTCAGCAATGTCATAAAGGACCCAGACTTTTCCCATTTTTCTGTTCTGTTATCTTCAGCATGTTCTTCACAGGCTAACTCCCCTAATGGTTGGAAGATGGCTTCTGCAGTCCCAGACATGTGCAGACAGGAAAACGTCCAGCAGAATATAAAGGACTATTTTCTCCTCGTGTTTCTCTTCTTAAGAGTGAAGAAGTTTTCCGTAAACGTCCTCATTGCTCACTAGCCAGAATACATGCCCCCCCCCCCCCAAGTCAATACCCACAAGGGGGATAGGATCACCACAGTGGCCCAGACCCAGAGGACTCACCCACCATCCCATGAGGGAGGAGTGGGCTCAGCCAGGTTGGCAGCAAGGGAATGACAATGGTAAGCAGTCAGAAGTAGACAGGGGAGAAAGTAAAGAGAGGCGGCGGGTGGTGTCTCTGGAGAGAGTAGAGGTATTAATGTTTCAAGGTTCCAGTGAGATGAAAGAAAAGTGTATTATTGCTAGTAACTAAGGATATTTGAATTTAATATTTCAAAGGAAGAGCAGTGGAGGATGTTAAAAAGGGAGAAGGTGTAACTGGAAATGAGTAGAAACAGGATACAGTGGAAACAGTTGTTAGCGCTGAGGTCAAAGATCCAAGAGGTTGGTGGCAAGTTTCTCAAAGGACAGGTTGTAGAGGTTGTGGCAGGCGGGTCTCTTGGGAAGGAGGGGGTTAGGTTCTGGATTGCTGACATGTGCTCCTCAGAAAGGCCTCAGAGAGGCTGCTGGCACATGGGGCTGGGGCCAGGTCTCAGGTGCCTGGGATAGAACTGGTGAGTGGCCTAAGCTGTCTGTATCTCAGTGCTGGCGTTTTGGAAAAAATCCACCCTGGTTTGGTTGGGGAAGGGGTGAGGTCCTATCACCTTCCTATTGGAGCCACTCAAGGACCCTCAGAAGATAGTCCCACGGGAAACCCCTGGGGACAGGGTAAGGTGGAATGGGGCAAAGGTGCTCAGCTGTTCTCTAGAGCTGCCTCTTCCCCTCACCCCACCCCGGCCAGGTCCCCTTCACTTGGCCTTAGGTTATCTGGCTAACCTATGGCCCTTCCAGCTGTAGTATCCCAGAGTCAAGAGCAGGAGGGTGCGGCCGCTCTACCTGGATGAGGCCTTGGCTGGGAATGAGTGGGGGAGGCGCACACCCGTTGTAATGGCCAGAGCAAGCCGCCCTGTTACTACGGCGTATTTCACTTTTAATTCTGACATATAATGTAATGATCTTTTTTAAGGCCCGATGATATTATCTGCCTGACTAGATTATTGAGTCTTCATCATCTCCAGATAAATTTATGGCCAGGACGAGGCTCAGGATTTATCATCAGTCAATAGAGCTCGATACTCTAACAAGGCGTGTAATAAGATATACATATTTAATGATCCAAGGGGAGGAGCGCTAATGGGAGCCCAGAGTGAGTGGTCCACAGGGCCGGGGCTCTGCCCTAGGGCTGCCATAGCTGTAGGGACATGGATGTGTTCCTTGTCCTGTGGTCCCTGCTCTGGCCTTTCTCCTGACCACCTCAGTGTCCTCCTTGTTAACATCCAGAAGAAGAGGCAGACAGGGAAAGGAAGAGAAGGCCATAGGGAAAGGGTCGGAGCTGGGGCCTAGGCCTCTTCAGCCCATAAAGTATAGAGACAGCCCGCCAGGGAAGTCCTCTCCCTGCCGCTGGGCCTGGGGTGGGGGTGGGGGCGGTGGTGTCCTTAGTACTGTACACCCAGGCCCCTGAGCATTAGGGTGGGCCCACGAGGGGAGGGGGTGCCGGGGCTGCGTGCCCACGCCACACTGATGGTGACGGATGGTTTTTCATTACAGCCTCTCAGGTCCTGCCCGCACCCTATGTGGAAATTCTATTTATTCCCTAATTTGTAAAAATTCCCTCTTTATCTGATCCCAATCAGGGCGGGGTAATTGGCTCTCTGGGGCAGCGGCTGGGGTCCTTGATGAAGAGCTATGTGGATGTACCCAGCCCGGCCCCCACCCAGCCCGCCACCAGGGCCCACAATTAATAATGATTTGCAAATGGCAGACAAGCAATAACACAGAAAGATGTGGCGTCCGCGCTGCCTCTTCATTTCCTCCCCTCGCAGATATAAATGGCCACAGAACAAAAACCCAGCACTATAAATTCTGGAATTAGTTATTCACTGGGATAAATGGGGCCTGGAGCCACCAGCCCCTCTCCCACCACCCTTCTTGCCTGCTTTCCCTGATCCAGGTGTGTTCCCAGGCCTGACCCCTGGCTCCTCTGTGTCTCTGGCTCGTGGCTCAGTTCCCCAGTTCCCTCCGAGATCGTTCCCCACCACTATAGCTAGCCGTTCCTGTGTGACCCAGAGTTGGGAGTAGGCACCTGCTCAGGATATGTGCCTTCCTCAGCCTCTGCCTCCTTTCGTTGACCTTTCTTGGCTGCCTAAGCTAGCTTCTGTCCCCACTCTGCACTAGGGTTTAAATGGAGGTGATAGGTGCTGTCTGACCTGGGAGTCTGGATCAGGGTTGGTCTTTGGCATTTGGGACCAATCTGGTCATTTGCCTGGCCAAGTCTGAGTTGCGCTCCTGGTGGCCAAATCTGATGTGAATGACATAAGGCTTTGACGCCTGCTTGCTGACCAGGCTGTTGTGGGATGTTGGCATAGGCGGGCACCATGCCCTCTTGGCCAGGCACATCCTCTCCCCGCCCCTAAGTGGCTGTGAGCTGGCGGGTAATGGGCGTGTAATGGCCTCATTTCCATGCTCGGCCTCCAGGAGCGGCGGTAAGTGTTTGATTGCCTTAATTTCCAAACACATCATTATCCCAGCTTTACCAGCGCTTAATAAACACTTTATGAGGATTTTTTTAAAAACATCTTCCGTCCGCATACTTCTCTGAAGTGATAAACTCTAATTAAGTCTAATATTTAAAAATATGGTAATGGTGAGTTGTTTGAATAAGTGGACTGCATTTCTGTAATTTCATTATTACGTAAAACACGCTAATTATTTGGAGCACGCTTATTACGGAGAGAGAAATCGCCTGCTAATCAAGATGAAATTGCCTTTTCCCCTTATTGTGAAACCACCGTCATCTTTCACTATCAGCCCTGTGGCACCTCCAGGCACCTCGGTGGGGTGGAGGGGGCGGAGGGGAGGGGCTAGAAGAAGGGGTCATTTTGGAGTTGAGGCTATAAGGGCCCTGCCTGGGAGGAAGCAGAGGGAGCTGTGGGAGCTGCGTCTGGGGAGAGGAGTCTGTACCTGGCAGTGGTGTCAGGTGGGCCAGGATAGCCCTGTCCGGGCACCCAGGGCACTCTGTGGGCCATGTCTGGGACAAGGAACAGGGGCTTGTGGGATATCAGGGTATTACTCGTGGAATAACGTTATTATTGGATATTTATATTGGAATAGCAGCCACAATAATAATCATCACTAACCCAGTCACTGTTTTAAGCACTTCACAAATAAAAACTCATTTCCTCTTTTCAACACCCCTTTGAGGGTAGTAGTTGCTATAATTATCATTATTGTTCCCATTTTAGAAAAGAAGAAACCAAGACACAGAGAGGTGAAATAAAAGCACCCTAACTTGCTCAAGTTCACAGTTACAAAGTGATGGAGTTTGGATTCGAACCCAGAATCTCAGGATATCCAGGGCCCTTTGCTGGTTCAGTCCTAAATTCACTGCCTTGGCTCTGTCTTCTTCTGAGCTACTCTGTGCTGTTGTACTCCAAGTTGTACCTGGCTAAAGCTTGAGATGCTAGCCCCCAGCATAGAGTTGCCCAGTTAGCAAATAAATAAATGGGATACCAATTTAATTTAAATTTCAGCCAAAGAACAAATAACTTTTTAGTATAAGTATGTCCCCTCTGGGGCTGGGGACTTACTCATCTGGCAATCCTCTGTCAGGCAGGCCCAGCATTGACCCACTGGCCCTTTGCTCTCAGGCACAGTGCTACCAAGAGGTTCTAGAATGTCAACGCATCAGGGTTCTTGCTGTCTCGTCCTTACCAAGGTTCCTGCTCCCCGTGCTATTCTCCCTACCCCATCTTTCCTGGCCCCTGCTTCATGGGCTCTGGCCCTATTCCTCACCAGCTCCTGGAGATCAGTAAGAAAGTGTGCTTACCAGACTGAGCTTCTGAGGCAGAAGGCCTCGGGTTTGTCTGAATCTTCCTTTAGGCCACACTGCCTTGCAGGCCCATAAAGTCAGCAGCGTGTCACCCTGATGTCTCCCAGTCCAGTTTGTCTCTTTGGTCATTTCATGTTCACTATCTTTCCTCGCTCCAACAGGCCGACGTATGGGAATTGTATATATAATAGAGGCATCATTTCAGAAGGGTGGGGGAAATGTGGACAGTTCAATCAATGGTGATAGGACAGTGGCTATCCACTAGGGAAAAAAGTAAAGTTAGATCTTCTATTTCTCACCATATACAAAAATAAATTCCAGACAGATTAAAAAGTTAAATATAAAAACAAAAGTATTAGAAGAAAAAATATGATAGTTTGCTAATAGCACTGGGATAGGGAAGGCCTTTTTCAGCAAGATACAAAGCCTAGAAACTAAGGGAAATGCCGGATACGCTTACATGTCCCATAGGAATCTCGAGATTTAACACTAAGGTTACCACTGCCTAAAACCTACACCTCAGGTTTGCCTTGCCTTGTGGATGGTACTAAGATCCCAGACTCACTGCCCCTCTACAGCCCCACACCCTGATTTCCCCCCATTAAGGCTTGCTCATTCTGTTCCTTTAAAAACCCTTGCCTCTGTCCATGTCTCCACACCATCCATACATCCCCACGTCTGTCTCTTCTGCCACCGGCCTGGTTCCGGGCCACCATTTCCGGCCTGGACCATCGTACAGTCTGCTAATCGGTGTCTGTGCCTTCAGGGCTGACCCCTCCAAACCTCGAATGGTAATTCTGAAATACAGATATGGTTCTGTCTTGGCCCTCCTCTAATATGTTAGCTTCTTGCTGTCATTCCCAGAATAATAAGCTCTGAAGCTCCTTAGCTTGCATCCAGTGTCCAGGGTTTCCTCTGGCCAGTCACTGCTGACCTGGCCAGCTTCGTCTCTCGCCATGCCCCTGCCTATTACTCTTCAGCACCCCACCACCTGCTAGACTTATGTTTTTTGGGACACACTATGTTTCCCCTCCAGCAAGATGCCCATGCTCTATTCACTATGTCTGGGCACCTCTGTCTCCCCACTTCAAGCCCAGCTTGTTGGCTGGCCCCTTCCCACATGCCCTCAGACCTCTGTCTGGTTTTGTCCCCCGGGGACCCCTTTCCTGACTCTTGGTGCCTTTTCTGTGCCGCCTTTTCTCATAGCACTGCTCACGCCGCACCTCTGATGGATCTGCCACTGAGCTTGAGGGCAGGGAGCAGCAGAGGCTGCAGCCAGGCCCATGACCTGAAGTGTCAGTGTATATTTGCTGAATGCAGGAGTGTGCAAATAAATGGTCCTCTAGGAGTTTCCTTGGGCCCTTTCCCTCCTGAGGGTGGCCCTCACCCAGGCCCTGCTTCCTACCCTCTACTGTTCAATTCCCAGGCAAGTGCACTTAACTGGCCCGGGTCAGGCCATTGTCCTGTATAAGCCCTCCCTGGGTGTCATCAGTGGTCTGAGCCCTCCTTCCACTAGTAGCTTTGCCAAGCAGATATTTGACTACCCTTGGGGCCAGCCAACAAGCTTATCCTCTGTCAGGCGCTAGCCCCACTCACCCTTCTGAGGGATTTAAGCAGCTGCACATCTTCCGTTTTGTTTTTGGCAATATAAAAATATTTCCAGCGTTAAGAATATTAATGCCCCAAACAGAAGAGAGTCGTCTTGTCACAAGCCGATAACCCTGCAGGAACATAAAATCAGGCTCGTCTTCTGGAATTCGGAAGTAAGGAAGACCTGCCTTGGAGGCCTCTGTTGTGGGCACAGGAATGTATGTCTCCCACCCCTTGCCCTCCACACTATAACGGCTTCAGGCTGGCCTTGTTAGCTCAGTGAGAGGCGCCAGAAGGGGGAGCTGCTGACCCATGTGGCCTCGGGGCTTCAAGCAGAGGACTCCCAGAGGCCTTGTTGTCACCAGCCTCACTCTGCTGCTCTCTCCGAACTTCTGGCCTGTTAAAAGGACAAGATTTGTCTCCGCTACTGCCCCATTTCCTCGTCTTCTAACTGTGCCATTTTTAAAAACTGATCAGTAGGTTGCACTGACTCATGAGGTTTCCAGGGCTAGAAAAAGAGCCTGGGCTGGAAGCCCACAACTGCTGTACTGCGGACTTGGTGAACTGAAGCAAGTGTCTTCCCCAGTCTGGATCTCTCTTTGTTGTCGTGGACCAGTTACAACAAGTTAGACTCCAGACTCCTCAGTAAACAGGATGTAGTCAGTGTGAGCTTGTGCAGCGAATGCTAGTTGGTCTCATCACGTGTGCTGGCCTTTCTGTCAGTCTGTGCCATACATCGTACCGTATTTACCTTCCCCGGGAAACTAGTGTCCTTGCCTTCCCTCCAAGAAGAGGAAGTACTCCGAACCTAAAGCAGTGACAAAGACACAAAGGGGTGTGGAGGGGTGTCACCTGCTCAGTGCTCACAGTTAACACAGGTAGTGTCCCTGAGCACCTCTAGTGGAGGAACCTGAAGTTCAAAGAAACTTAAGCACTCACCACAAGCACACAGCCTGTGGGCAAAGACTAGAAACGGGTCTTTGTCATTTTCAGAAAACAGTGATTCCTGGAGATTGGAACACAGGGATTGGGGGTAGAGAATGACAGAGGTGAGACCAGAGAGAACAGGGACCCATTTTTACAGGGCCTTTACCTTTAAGTCATATTAAAGAGTATAGCCTTGAACCTGAGGGCAGCAGGAGCCCTTGAAAGGATTTAAAGAGACAAGGATGTGATCAGATTTGTGTAAGAAAGCTCACTTGGGCTACAGGAGAATGGATTAGAGGGAGAAGAAAGGATGGCTGTGTAAGAGCAAGAGATAATGGGCCATGGGGGGGGGGGCTGTCGGAATGAAGGGAAGTAGATGATTAAACAATAACATAAAATCCACAGTTGATACTTGAGAATTGGGGAGGGAGAGGGCAAAGTGTCAAGCCTGATTCTCAGGCTTCTTTGGGAGGACTTGGGGCGCTGTTCAGTGGGATGGAGAACACTGGGTAGTGAAGACATGGGGAAGGATGTTGGTGCATTACTGGATGTTTTGAGTTTGTGTGACCTGGAAAGAGATGGTGGAGAGCTCAGGAGAGGAGCAGGCAGGCGATGGTGATCTTTAGGGCCCGCTCAGAGTATGGATGAAGCCAGCCAGGGTGTCAAGTGGGGAGAGGTCAAGGACGGACCACACACAGGTGGGAGGTCAGTGCTGGCCCTTTGGATGGCTGGTGGCCTTGGGGGTAGGGGCTGGGTACATTGACTTGGGCCAGAGGAGGCAGATTGAGCGATTTGTCCAGCAATGAGGGAGGAGCCAGATGAAGTCAATAGAAAACTAATTTTCTTTTCTGCTGGAAGAAATGAGGTGTGTGGCCGCTGGGTAATTGCAGATAACGAGGGGACTTATTCTTAATATGCACAGCGGCCATGGTCCCCAGAGTGCAGGAGACAGGAAGGATTGGAGGTGCCCTGACAAGGCCGGACTTCTTTGGGAAGAAAATCACACTATCGTAGCCCTTCTGACAGTGCCATCACAGCCTCTGGACCCTATCATAATCCCTTCTGCTCCCAGGGCCCTTCCTGCCCCATCTCCAGCCTGCCCCTCCTACACAGATCTTCCTGCCCCTTCCCCTTCCTGCCTCAGCTGCCTCACTCCTGTCATAGCCTCCTCCCTCCACCCTCTACCCCCACAGCACAGGCATACACACTAAGGGAGACAAATGATGGGGCCTCAGCTGAGCAGGGCGCGTGTCCGGCCCATAAACCACAGGGACGGGTCACGTCTGGAGTTGCCGTGGCCGCCACTACCCACCCATCTGTCTTCCCACTGTCCTGCCTTAGACCAGCCCTCATGGCTTCCTGAGTCCCTGGAGAAAAGGGTGTCCCAGTGTCTGGGTCCTATATCACTTTTCCATGCCCTTATCCCCCTTGGGTATGTTCATGTTGAGGTCCACTAAACAGGACCCTGTGACTTGACTGCCCTAAACAGGGCTCACAGAGTCATGTCTGGCTAATGCCATGGGACCGGGGCCAGCCAAAACTCCCGCTCCCACAGCCCTTCTCTAGCTCTGTTGGGCCCCATTTCCTAATCTAAGGTTCTAGCAAGGGCAGGCTGGAGGGCTCCATGGAAGGGGTTGGCCCTTGACAGATGCAGAGGCCTCCTGACCCCACGTTGACCTTAACCACCGCCCTATACCTGATTATGACATCAAAGTATAATGCTTCTGCAATCACAGCATCGATCCCATGAGGGCTGGTAGCGGCTGCGGTCCTGGTTATGGCCCAGGAGCATCCGTGGGAGGTGGGGGTGTGGAAGGAGAGGCAGGCGAGGGGGATGGGGAGCTGGCTGGGGTTGTGGGCAGTGGAACGGAAAAACCCTGGGCACTGTGGCATTTCTGTCCTTGGCTTTCTGTAGAGGGACAGGTGTTGGGCAGCTGCACCTCCTGCTGGTGGCGTTGGAACAAGTCTTGACCCATGTGCCTGATACTAAAGGCCTGCTCCTGCAGCTGCCAGGGTGCCTGGAGTTTCTTACAGGGACCAGTACTGGAGAAACTGCCATGACAGGGTCTGGCAGGGGTAGACATACTTGGTTACAGCCAGAGACAGGACTGAAGGCTGATTGGCACCAGCTTTGAGCCTAGCAGGTTAGGAGAGGCAGGGCTTGGACTGAGCATACAGGCATGCCTAGTAGAGGATTGCTGGCTGGGGTGCCAGAGGACCGCAGGCCTGGACCCTCTCTGCTGCTCTGGGGCTTCGCAGGACCAGGTGCCCAAGCAGGCTGCTGTTGAGCACACAAGCCTGGGGCCCAGAGCAGGCTTCCCAGGCCCCCGCCCCAAAAGTGCCAAGGCCTGTGCCAATCGCTCAACCAGCGATTATGGCCTGGGCCCCATCTCTCTCTCTCACACACACAGACACACACACACAAGTGCTGGCAAAGTCACCCTGGCCGTGGCCGTGATGAATGGCCGCACAGTAATGAAATGGAGACATCAAGGCGGGTGGCGGGAAGACGGAGTGTGGCGGACGGGCCGTCCCCACGCGGCGGCAACAAGAAGGATCGCCCAGCGGCTGGGGGCCGTCAAGGGAGAAATTACACATTTACTCTGCCTTTTTCTTACTGCGACGGTGCCCATACATCACTGCTGGGGCTGGGGCGGGACATGCCGGCCAATTTCCAGCATGAATTATGGGACTGAGCAGCATTGAGACCACGCTTCCTGCTGGCCCAGCCCCATCCAGCCCAACGTGAGGCTGGAGATGCTGCCACCAGGGGATGGGACCCCCCTGGATTAGAGCCTGTGGCTCCTCAATCTGACCCTGCTCCCTTCCCCCCCGCCATGTAAGAGCACCTGTGGGAACAGAGGGGAAAGATCTGGGACACATCTAAATGTCTTCTCTTTCTTTTCTCAGATGACTGCAAGAACATTGCCAACATCATGAAGACACTTGCATATCAAGGCTTCATCTTCAAGCAGACATCAAAGCCGTTCTGATTGGCCAAGGACGCCATGGGGCAGGACAGGATAGCCGCTTGGCCCAGCCCAGAACCCTCCTTTCCTTCACCAGAGAGGAAAAGGGCGAGTGGCACAGCTCTACATCCAGAGTGTC